>JAGDQP010054486.1:0-13337 GCA_022664845.1 Lepisma saccharinum
AAATCGAACACTGATTTAGTCATTACTGCTCAACAGCAGATTGATTAAAAAAGGAATCTATCACCACTGCAACAGGTATTTGTTTACTATCTTTGAAATCTCAATAAAAGAATCTACCGACGAAATATCCTTGAGATATAGAGTAGTGACCAACAAGTAGAAAAATCCTTAACAATTTTCGACTCCAGGTGAAACTTAATTATTTTCTTTAAGAAAGCGCATAAACTTATTTCTTAGCAATAATGTATATTTCTTTCCTAGGCTCAAAAAAACTTATTATTTCCTAATTTCTTTATTTAGTTAGTACTAGACTGTGCTACCACTTAAGTGGTTTCTTTAGGGTGTCGGTTTCTTTTCTACTTTCCATCATTCATGTCTGTAGGTTCTTCGAGATAGTGGCTAAGTCTAAACGATTCGACTAACTGCGTCAAATTCTAAGACAATTTTCACAAACGACATTATTTTCAAAACATGACAATTAATTGCAGTCCTGAAACTTAAGTGACTTCATTATTTATTACTATTTCGTAAATATTGATTGGGTCTGAAATCTGTCGAGTTCTAATATTTTGCCTGGTATGTAATACATTTCAAAAACCTGAAAATTAGTCCGAAGAATACGAAATTTCCAAACATAAATAACTTCCTAATTTGCTTAAAAATTAAAATGGGTTCGAAATTTATAGTAAATTCAAAAACCGTATTAACCGATACCATTTTTATACGCAAACCTGACTTTCGGCAAAGTGCTGAAAACTTAGAAATTTTCATCATTAGTATTCCGCCGAAAGCAGCATTTCTTTGAAGGTAAGCTAAGTCTTCTCTATTCATCCCGAACTTGCTACATCCTGTTTATCTCAACATACGATTTATCTTCCTTAATATTCTCAAGGAGTTAGATTCATCTTCTTCCTCTACCTCTCTTTCCCTCAACCATACATTCAATTGCATTCCTCAGTACAAATTCTCTGTGCATTCAATGTCCTCTTGCTCTTCTTTATTGCCTCCAGGATTGTTCGCCTCTCGCATACTCTCTTCAACACTTCATTTCCCATCTTCTGTATTCAGCTGGCTTCTTCATTCTATTGTTCTCCATGTCCACATTTGAAAGGCATCGAATTTTCTTTCTTCGTTTCGTAGACTGCACGTTTCTTCTCCATACAACACAATACTATATACAAAACATTTAATTAATCTCTTCCTCAAACTCTTTGTTCATCAATCCGCAGAAAAGTGAACGCCTGTTTCACCATTGCTATTCTCGCCTTTATCTCTTTTTTACATTTCACATTCTTACTTACAATATTCCGCAAATACTTGACGCTGTAGTAGTTTAACGATGTAGACCATCCCCACCATCTTGGTACGCACTTTCCATTGGTTTACATGGGAATTGTTTCACTCGTCTTATATCTCTCAAGAGCATAATTTTTAACTTCTGTTTCCGCCTAGTTTCTCGTCATGTTATCTTGGACTCGTGCTATTTTGTAGAAATGCAATATTTTACACACAAACAGTGTAATTTCCCCTTGACATATTGTGATTTATATAGCAAACTATTAATAATACATTCTACTTATATATTTGAAGTAATTTCACGAACCAAAACTTTACAAGAGTCAAACTAACCACCAAGACAAATTCGTGAAAGCGGAACTTGAATATTCTATTTCTGACAGGCATAAAATTAGTAAAACAATTCCAATGTAAATTAATGGAAAGTGCGTACCAAGATGGCGGGGCTGATCTACATCGTTAAAAAGAAGTGATATGTATAGACCCTATTCTATATTTATTCTGTTACGCATTTCATAGCCGGCCGGGTGGCCGAGCGGTCTGCGGTGGTAGGCCATTGGCTCGAAGGCCCCGGGTTCGAGTCCCGGTAGGGGCATGGATGTGGGCAACACTTAACAGCTAAAGGCGAATCGTGACGGGCCGAAGTCCCAAGTTACTAGACTGGCCCATATAAAAATAAAGCTTACCAAGTTTTTACGCATTTTATTTTTTCATATTCATTTAAGTCGAAAATGTCCTCACATTGATATGACCCTATCCTTCAGAAAGTAAAAGAGTTAATAATTCAATTCAAGGTTGATTTAAGAAAGTTAAATGAAGGAAAAAGAAGTAGTTTATTTATTATTGTTTGTTTAACAAATGTTTTAAATAGAGTTCAATGGCTGGAAAAGGTTTTAAAAGCCATTGATTAATGTTTATATTATTTTTGTATTTATTGGAGTTTCACGAGGAGGACGCTAGATGTCGCTACTTTTGCTAGCGAAAAACTGAAGCGAGCATCTTTTTTGTATAGGAAGAAATGGTTGGTTTTGTTATTGTATGAAATGCATATGATTTTATTTTGCTAAGAGGTTATTTGTTTCAGAAAGGACACTCATTTTATAAATAAGTTATTACTTATTATCTTGCAAACTAATTTGTACATCAGATGTATAATCAGATAAGTAATGCATATAGTCTATGTCGGGAACAGCATGTAGAGGAAGGTATATTTTTAATCCTCTACTTAAACAAATAATTTTTCATTGTCGCCTTGCGTTCATTTTCATCTAGTTAGACGTAGTGCAGAGCTTGGCTTTGGTCCTTGAAGTTGCTGAAAAGCAATGAAGGATCGTTGTTTGGGTATTCTGCTACATTCAGGTATACGTCCCACTACGTGCAGTAGCTTTGGGGCACGGCTTTACTTTAGGTATTGTCTTCTTTTACGTCCAGGAACCGGAACACTGACCCTGTTCCAGAGTCTTTATAATAATCTACCGCACAGCGACGACGGAGTTAGCTACAAAGGGCAAATTATTTAAATATATATATATATAGACGAAACGTTTGACCAAGAAGGTACCGTTATAACATGTCTGAGAACGGATTGTTGTATATTGTGTTTTTTATTTCACCGTCAATTTATCAACGAAGAAAAACAATCAAATATGCATTTCATTAACTCAGACATGGAATGTGGTGATATTGACAGTCTTTACGTTACAAAATGACTTTGTAACTCCCCAGGCTACTCTGACGGCAGTCAGAACGTGTAATTCGGAAACGCCACCAATAAGCATGGAAACCCTAGCCTGGAAACCACCCCGACGGGTAGACGTCACCGTGATATCCTCCGACCCAGCATTTACCTGAGTTACAATTTTTGCCACAAACGAGGGCGGAATAAGATAAAATATAATCGGACTTCAATAAATAAAATATAGATATACTCAGCAGAAGCTGAGACGAATGACCGAGGGAGCGAAGGCAGGTCGAACCAGACACTACCCCAAATCGGACTTACGTTAGTTCAAATCACTTCGGACCGACGAAAAAGCATGCATGGTAAACAGGACTGGGAAAAAGACAAGGAAAGGTCAATTGAAGTTGGCAGAATCAGCCCACAAATCACTATTCCCTGTGGTTGCCAGCACGGCTTACTAATGTAAATGAAATAGCTAAATAATATAGAACATTAAATTCAATACAGTTATGCCTTTGGAAATATGATTCGTTTCGGTGCCTTACTTAATTTTATGTCACGGGCCGCTACTGCCTTACACTCCTCACTCACCACAACGAGTAGGGGGGATAAGACTGCATAAGTGCATATTCCTGAAAATATACTTGTTCACAGTGTTCGATTGTTATAAACTACGAAGAGGGGATTCTGAGACTAGTAGTTGCTTATAAGTTTCAATCTACTACCTGTTATGGTATAGATACAAAGATTTTGTCCCTGGTTAAGGGGTGTGCACTCTTAAATTTTTCACTCCCGGGACGTTTCAATTTTTACCATGTCATACCAATAACTGTGAAATGAGGAATAGGCATAAAACAAAATTGTTAATTGGAACATTTTTTTCTTCCAAAAAGCATTACCGCAACGACGTTCCAGCGCGTTCTAGTACCAGTACACCTCTGCCCTGGTTGGGATGGCATTCAGAGTTAACGACGAGGATGAAATCCTCACGAACCAGGGAATATCCCTGGTATCCCCCCCCCCCACTGACAAATCGAACACTACTTGTTCACTAAGAGAAGTAGGGTGAACAATGTAGATTTGTCTGTAAATAAGATTCTCACTACCGGAAAGGATTTCCTAGAGGAACAGGGAAGACGACTACTTACAAGTACATAAAATTGATTTTTATATGGGCTCAGTCTTGTAACTTGGACTTCGGCCTGTCACGATTCGCCCTTTACCCATTAAAATCCACACCCATGCCCCTGGCGGGACTCGAACCCGTGACCTACGAATCGTTGGCCTACCGCCGTAGACCGCACGGCTACCCGGCCGGGACTTAGAAGTACATGTTCCTCAAAATTCTGAAGGAAATCCTCACTCACTACATGAAGAGACAAAGATATCTATTTGGACATTCTATTGAAAACAGAAGGGAGAAGGGCAGCTTTTTTTTAGACATTTCCTCTGTTATACCACACAAACGCCGGAATAGTATCTGAACTAATAGTATCGTCGCTCCCCGTGGAAAGGTCATCAGGCAGGGAGCTCATCCCTCAGACACAGGGACGTACGCAGAGGGGGGGGTCCGTAGTCCGTACCCCCCAAACAATCAGATTTCTTTCTGAAATTTGTATAATTTTTGGCAAAATTACGTGCATTTTACGTACATTTCACATTCAGAAAGACCCTCGACCCCCTCCCCTCAAATCAGCTTCTGGGTACGTGCCTGCTCAGACGTAACGAACTTAAAAGAATATTGTCCAACACTTAAACAAAATGTTTAAATAAACAAATTTAACGTGTTTAAAATAAGAAATTTCACGTACAAAGGTATGACAGTTTGAAGCAGAACGTTAACCACAATATGCTAATCAGATGAAATAACTACTTTTCAAAATATTTTGAATTGACGTAGGTTTATTTTTATTATTTGAATCATTAGGTTTAGATATCATGAAGCGCAAACAAATATTGACCAGTAATTCCGAGAGACGCATTCCTGTGAGGGTGTCACCCTAAATTATCGACAACACCCCCCAACTTTAATGTTTTTGCGGTGAAAAATCAATAGACACCGTGCAAAACTCCATTTACACCCTCCCAATTTTGACTTTACACTCCACTCTCAAACTAAAAATCCTGGCGGAAACTCTGATATTAATGATCTGGGATTTATAAAATAATGACAATACTGATGTTAGAATAGCACTATACTATTACAAAAGTGACTATTCTGCACTGCAAGTCAGAAGCCCGTAGTACTACGAGATCATGAGAAAAAATACGTGGAGTAAAAGCTTCACTAATATAGGCTCAATAAATGCGTGCATAGAATAAAATAACCCATATCTAATTTCTATTACAAAAAATATACAAATGTTTTGTATCAGTTTTTTAAAAAATCCATGTCCGGGCACATGCTCCTCTTGCGCTATTGCCTGCGGACACCCAAGACCAAGAAAATTCTCTAATATTTTCTTGTAATTATCATATGCTCTGTATTTCTGAATTCAAAGTATAATGCTCAGCAGGTGGCGCTAAAAATGAATTTTCTGCAATTAAATTTCTATCACCTTTTTCCCCAACCGGATAGTTCAGAGACACGAGAAAAATAATGCAATAGGGGAGGAAGAAGTTATTATAGCAGTTTGTAATATATGTTGCAGCAAAGCTAAATAATAATGTATTATATTGTGTATTCTTTAACGCATAAGTTGAAACACACCGCTTAAATCATCTATGGGTGAAACTAGACTGTAGCCTTGACTGAAAATAGTGCCCATAAAATTATCATCGGTGAAATAAGACGGTAAATGAAATGAACTGTACTTATCAATGAAAAGAGCTGTCGACAAAGTGGCTTGTCGACGAAGTGAGCTGTCGACAAAGTGGCTTGTCGACGAAGTGAACTGTCGACAAAGTGGCTTGTCGACGAAGTGGTGTTGACAAAGCAATCTGTCGACAAAACGAACCGAACCCATAATTTATATATTCTGGAAACTTTTAAATGTCACAGAATCATTGAACGACTGAGAATCTTTCCTTACCTTGTTGTAGTGTTTTAACTCATGATCTTAGAATCTTCCTGTTAGGCGTAGGAGAGGTCCATTTAACACAGGTATAAAAAATGACACACAAAATTCTGATACTGGTAGTACGCACAACTCAAAGCAAATGTATAGTATATTGTACTTATGTCGCACAAGCCAAGACCATGAACCCACAAAGCACTTATTTCACACTGAACCACACAGTCCTTAGGAAAACCCATACGTACGTAAATCATTTTAAATTAAGGTATGAATGAATAAATTTTATTTATTACCTTTAAGCATTTTTGACACAGGACGGGATATGGGAGGGGAAAGGATTTGGGAAGGAATCAGGAAGGGCCTTATTGTAGGTACCATCCCAGCATTTGCCTGATGTGATTGAAGAAAACCTCAGTAAGGATGGGCGGCACTGGGGTTTGAACCCCGGACCTTCCTATAGCGAAGCCAACGCTCTACCAGAGATCCATGCCCGCTCGGTCTTAAAGTAAGGTCTTACCATGAGCACTAAAATCTTTAAAGAATTAATAGTATTTCATTGGCATTGCTACATCAGTCAGTGTATGAGAAACAGAAAACAATACGGAACAGAAAGAAAGCTGACTTAAATTAGCATCTGCACAAGACCCCTTATGATGCCCTTAACACGCGTTTCAAAATACATCGTTAAAAAAGCTACTTACCTACAACATAGTGATTGCTCCTATGTTTTTCCTCTAAAGATATAAATATTTTCCTCCTTTTTTTGAAAATAAGAAAAAATCGAGTTGAGTTTTCATTTTTTGCCCCAGGACTCCATGACGAAGGGGGCCCAAAATTTTTTTAAAATTACTGAAAACATTTTCACCATAGAAGTTTAAAAAACATAACAGGAGTCACTCCTATATAATTTATGGACCTTTTTGAACATGTTGAGAGAGGGCCCATCATAAAAGTTTTTGATGAGGCCCCCTTTGTATTTTCCCGCTCCAGGGCTCCCAATGGGCCCAGTATATATATTTTATATACGGAAAACAACGGTGCTGTAAATTATTACTTAGTATCAAGTTATGGCATCATTTGAGATTTCAATTTAGCTAAATACTTCAAGCTGTTCCGTGTTCTAATTTTGATGACGTTTGAGTTTTTTGTAGCTAATTTTACAACACAAAACAATAGCCATGAGTGGCTTATCAAGAAATAAGGGAAAATATTAGCAAAATTATAAAGCAGACTGGGAAATCAGGAACCTTTCAAGGGTTGAATTGCGAAAAATGTGAAAGGCTGTTTTCGCAACATCATGGTCTGGGATTAGCTGATTGTATTGCCGGTACTCGGCGTGTTATCGTCCTCCGTTCCGTTACTCCCGTATGCGAAGAGTGCTTGACGTGTGCCATTTTGTACATATACCGCTACTTACGACACGAGGCGGAGAGCCCAATAAAAAATTCACCGTCCAGGGCCCACCGGGAAATTTCCCGGTTTCCCGCCTGGCCAGTACGGCCCTGAGACACCTCATTCACTACATGAACGTTATCTCTTAGCGTAAGGAACCTATCTCGTAACATGTTCATCTGCACCAAAGGAATTCTAAATGTTTTGTCCCAATACAATCGAATACAGTAGAATCGAATTCTGGGATACTGTAAACAACTCATCAGAAGAGTTATGCAAGCAAACTGTTTCATTTCTCTCTCGTTTGTGTAAAGCATAGCATTATTTTTGATTTGATAGCAGGTATTTGTTTCCGATGCCATGAGATCAAATAATTGGGAGAAGTACTGGAACGGTGTCCAGTTCTTCCTATCATCATGATGTTTAGTTTGAGCATTAAATTCAGGGAAATGATTGGTTAGTTTTTTTCCATTCCACCCTGCTTGAACGGGTCGTGTAATTGATACCTTTCTGCTTCTGCCTCTTGTCTGACGACGACTTCTTACACGACTAGACCTACCTGTATTCGTGTCATCATGATGTACAGTACTAGATAAATAAGGTAATTACTCCACAATTTCATCAACTGCGGACTTGTCATTGGAGGATGGGTAATAGTCCTGGTCCTCGACTGAATCATCACTTGGGAAATCCGAATCGTTTTCTAAGTCACTCCCATCTAAAAGTTTCCAAAATTCATCATTTGGCACTCCATCATTCAACAGAATATCCGCAGAGTCTGCAAAAAAGAGTAATTAAAATATTTTTCAGTATTACATGTTCTCCCTTTTCAAAAAAGATAAAGGTTAATTATCATTGTAGTAACAATCGGCAAAAGAAAATTATTACGGGTGACTACAAATTATTGACAGGCAAAGCTTTATTTAGTTCAATTTGGTGATTGCTAACTTTTTAAAGAACAAAACTTCGGCCTTCATAGACTTGTTTGATACGAAAAAGTAGCCAAGATGCTATTTTAAAATAAGGTACAGAAGTAATTGAGACCTAATGTGCAAGTAAGTGGACATATTGTTTAGACATAGAATAGTACTTCAGACCTAATGTGCACGCAAATGGACATATTTTTGTTAGCTGTAGTTCACCCTCCGTTGCACCTAATATAATGATCATAGATTTATCACCTACCAGCATGATTATTTTATTAAATTAAGCTCATTGAACTTACTAGAAGTAACAGAGAGTAAGATACAAAAACAAAACTTACCTGGAGACCGGATGCATGAGCATGTAAACCTCTTCGCGTCATCCGCCATTTTAGTTACAGGCTCCATATACTTTCTAGTGATGTTAGTTACTTTCACGGCGTTACCCAAAACATGGATATTGCACTAATACAAATAAAAACAAAACAACTTAATTTGTATGATTTCTACCCGCCAAAGTAATTTGTCCCCAACTGTGGACATTAGGACCGAAGAGGTAAAAAACGAGATTAAATATAACGAAATCATTGAAAGAACTGTAAATAAAACAGTGACAAAAACCCAGTAGAATTGAAAACAAACGAAATGAGATATTTCGAGAATTTGTTCAGCTAATGAAAATGACAGCTGGTTTACTATGTGGTAAATTGCATCAGTTGGTAGTAATTCTAAACTGTGTTTTAATTGTGTCTTAAATATTTAGTGACAAAGAACAAACAAGCAAGCGAAAGAGGGGTGGTGAATGGGTGAATGAGGAAGACATAACCTCTCACTAAGTAGTTTAATACAATTAAGTCAACAACACCTTTATTGTCGAACATGAAATGGAGAAAAGTACAGTAAAACTCATGTGGTTAAGCTATAACAAATGGCAAGTTTATCTCTTTCTTTGACACTTGAAGCCTTGCTGTCACAACGTTTCAGCCTGTTTTATCCAGACATTCTTGGGAATTGAGGAGCTTAAGAAAATCGACATTAGAAGGAGACATCTGACTTCCAAATGATCGCATAAGTGTACATAAAACCTCCCGCATCTCGCATTAGTGGATCGATTCATCTGACATTTACTTCCGAGTTATGACAGAGTTTGTCTTAATGTTCTGAATGTTTATGATCTACGGAATACATAATGTGAACCTGTTTCTCAGAGATTAGAATTACCTCCTTTGAAGTAGTCTTTTTCGTACCAAAGAACAACTTGGTCTTGAAATTCAGACCTTACTTACGATCTCTTTCCAGGCCAAATATCTTCGTTGTATTTCTTTAGCGAGGTCTCTAATAGTATAGAAAGTTATTCGGTATTTGCAAAATTATGCTGATTTTGTGCGATATTTCTTCCTTTGTACGAACTGTTCTATAGCGATTCTGCAAAATGTATGCTTTCCGTAGATAGCTTTTAAATGAAGACAACTTTTCACTTTTTTTTTAAATGAATATACATTTCGTGAATAATAAGTATTTTAGCATTCCGCCACTTCACTTCTAGATACTTGGGGGTATCTCTGCTTCAAACTTCGTGCGAAAGAAGAGAATGGTGTGTCTAGAGTATAAGGAACAGCTGTTAGTTCAGACTCTTACAAGTTGAGAGGTTTACATACCAAAATAGTCAGAAAAGGAGTGAGTGTGTGGAAGCGAAAGAGAGAGAAACAAATAAACATCACAGCCCTATCCTTATGTATTTTTCCCTGGATTCCTAAACTCCAATGTAAACCATGTGGGGTCCAATTTGGAATATCAAACTTGAGCCACACACGGCCACGGTGATGGAGTTTGGCCACCCTGTCCGATCACTCTGTTGCTTCCCTGCAATTTCTTTTATCTTTGCCAGTAAGATTTAATTGTCTTCCATGAAGTCAGTGTACAGCTCCGAGTCTTCTCACTATTAATCTATTTGGGCTCTGTGGCCAATGGTCAATATCCCAAATGATATAGTTCTCCCGTAGATGCAGAATCCGCGATGATAAACGGGGGTCCCATTTGAAAAATCGAACTTGAGACCCATGGGATCCACACAGGGTTGCGCACAAAACTCGGATGATTTCCTGGAAATTTTGATTCTGGCAGTTTTTCGAACATCACATTCTCATGTATTATATATAAAAATAGTGAAATATATGTCGATTATATTAATTTTTAAGAAGCTAATCTAATTCCCACTGTTCTACCTGAAGAAGCTAAGTGCAGTTTAACTTACATAAAACAAGCTTTAATAGACAGAAATATTTCAAAAGTTAATTATATCTTATAAGCTGCAATATTATAAAGATTGTATTATTCTGTATTAACTTTAAATATAATGGTAGCGACACCAAACAAGTAAGTTGTACCAAAGCAGAGATTTTTGTCTAACATTTGGTTGCCGGATTTTTATTTGCACCACAAACTCTTGTATTGGTTGTAATAGTGATGGTTTAAACATGAAAACAATATCGGTTTATTATTACATTAGGCTTTATTCCATAATGTAAGTATAGTCCTTAGTTCTTTGTGTGTCAAATCAGGTCGCTTCTTAGATGCACATATCTCTCTCAATGTTTGGTATGGTTATTGTCCCAGTAAAGGAATAGGTAGTCCAGACTTCTCTTCATTTGCTATTTCTTACACGACACAACGTCCTCAAATCTTTCTAAGTGGACTCCTATGATTGTAGATTGTGGGTCGAAAGGTTCAATTGTTTTTGTGCCAAATTCCTGAATTGTTCATAGATATTGCAAGCAGAACTTGTAAATAAGTAGGGGAACATTTGATAAAACGTGGAGGTATGCCCCTAGCTCAGAGCGATGGTGCTATTACTTACTGGATGCACCACGGAGGCAGTTTCGTCAGTTTGATGGTGATTTCTTGAATAGTATTTCTCCGAGTGGAGTATAGTTAAAAATATAGAATTTTTCTAAGCTTCGTATTTTTTAAACATCAACTTTCATTCTCGTTTGTGGATTTGTTAAACCTCGACTACAAAATATAAGTACCTCATCTTATTTAACAGTTATGTAGCTATAATATAGTGGTAGCTTTTTGATCTTGTGGAACTTCATGAGCTTTCCCATCTTGAAATCTTAAAACTGGTGCAGTTAGACAAAATGAGGAAGCAAACTGTTAGACTAATTGTATCAAGATTGTAAGTGGGTATTTTCTGAAAGAATTAAAAGTGTCTGATATAACGAGAGAAAGAGACATTGTTTTGGAACTGATTAAAATTTTTCGTAAACTTCTTAACACAGAAATTACAGTTTTCATCTACCTTTCACAGTGGTTTATTTATTGAAATCTAATCTTTCTACATTGTTATCGTTGTTTTCATAGCTTATGCGCTCATAAACAGAGATTATAGATTTATGTTAACGTCTTTAGATGTGTGGTAAAACTTTACTGTTGATTTAAATGATTACCCCATTTTATCATACCTGTTGGACAAAAATACTGCACAAAAATGAGGAACACTGACTTGATTTTAAATGCAGTTTCCAGAAGAAAAGTAAACAGCACTGAAATATTTAAATTTATGTCTGTCTAGTAGCAGGACGAAAATTTCATTGGAGCCGAAAAGCATTCTGGTTAGCTGCATACTACACACACTATAGATAAACGAACTTACATCTCCCCTTTCTATCCAAGTTTCCCCTATTTGTAAGGACGAGTGGTAAATTAGGAACATGCGTCAGTTTAAAATCAGGAATTGTAACTACAGCAATACAAACAAAGGTACGTAATCTTTCCATTCTAAACAATCCTACTTTAATGGTTACCTCTATGTAGTGACTGCGTAATTTTCCCATACGATTTAAGACGTATAACATCTCTGAGATGAGAATATCTTAAATTCATCTTAAATCTTCTGTTTAGTTGGACACCAAAATTACAATATCAGTACCTATTAATCGTATTATCAGATTGCTTCCTACACATAACCATACTACATATACTTCCTTTAGAAACAGCAGTTAAAAGATGATGAAAGATCTTGGTTTTACTGAAAATAAAATATGTTGATCTATACTTTTCAGCTACAACACGTAGTACTATTTAAAGGCTAAAATGTATTTGAGGAAATTAGAAGATAATTGCTCTTAAGTAATAAAAGCATTTTTCTGCTTTTAGAAGATATATTTGGTAAACACACTGATATATTTATTGCTAGTATCTGAAGATTGTCTCTTGAAGTGAAAGATATGAATCTCTAGTACAACATATATTGAAATGTGGGAGAACGCAATTTATTTAAATCTTTTACAACGCTTTCCCTGCAAAGCGTTTTGTATACTTCTAAGCAAGAATGTTCTACAATGAGCTATATTTTTCTTGTTTTACATGTAACTCTTATTTTCATTAAGGCTTCCTTGTTATTAACAGCCAACGGTTCCCTAGCACAAAGGGTTCCCTTCTCCAAGTTGGCAACAGGTTCCAAATTATTATTTTTTTAAAGGATTTCAACGTTTTGAGCTATCTCAGTGATATGATCAGCTTCGCCAAGCCATGGAAGCAAAGTACTAGTGTCTGCGTCACGTATAAAATCTTGACGTATGTGGACAAGTGATCGCCAAGGCGTTCAGCATAAGCTACTGGTAGTTAGCGGGGACATTTTGGTAGCTCGTGACAATACACATGAAGTCTCGCTTCTAAAAGAGTAGCAGGATGTGTCCTCCACTACAATGTTGATGTGAAAACAACAATTAGAAAATACACAGCATTAACGAGGAGCAAACTTCCTTGGTGAGGAATACGATATTTATCCTGTGATATAAAGGGTCATATAAAAAGTCTCCGCGGTTTTTTGGTACATTTTTGAACAAAAAATTTCTTTATTGAAAATCAATGTTAATCAAGTACATATTGACCATTATTATTTATGACCTTTTGCCATTTTTCGGGTAGCTTCATAATTCCATCGATGTAGAACTTCTTTGGTTTTTCGTCGAAAAATTTGGCCAAGTGATTTTCAGCGGCGCTTCGGTCGGCCAATATTTTACC
>JAGDQP010054487.1:0-13336 GCA_022664845.1 Lepisma saccharinum
AGCGGGCGCATAAGGCTTGATGCTGAAGCCTGAAACCGATGGAGTATTGAACTCTCCGTTGAAACTGAAGCAGGCTTTCAAAGTAGCCTTGATCCACAATTGTTGCTTATAGAAGAACAGGAGAAGGCAAAGTGCCAAGCTGATAAATACCTAGTAATGTACAATTGCTAGAATAGCTACACATTTTAGTTGTTTTAAAGTAATTAGTTGGTTATGTTGCAAGATTTCATTGAATGAATTATTTTCGAACCCGATAAAGGGAGATCAAACAAAACGTGGTTAACTGGTCCAGCCAGATTTACCTCTACGTAAATCCACATCACGATGTTACGATCTTGCTATTCGTCAGAAATGAGCACTAACACGAGGTGTTAATACAGAGTGTCACCTTTTATGTGACAGTGAGTGTGAAATAAAGTGTTATCGTATGAATCGGTTCTGAGTACTGCTACTTCAAAATGGCGATTTAAGGATAATCTTAAGCAACGATCTCCAATAAAAGATGCCAGCACTATCTCCGTATAATTATGTCTAGTTAGTGTATTCTTATCGTTGCACGAAATTTCCTTGCTGCTCCTATAAATTCATGCCTAGAGAGTTCAATCTTTCACGGAAGAAAGGTCATAACCAATTCAAGAGCATGACCAATGCCGATTTTTTATTTTCGTTCTCCTTCATTGTTGTTGAGAATATCGAAACCTATAATAATGAAGCTCTTTCAACAATGAACAAAAAAGAAAATTTAAAATTGGAATCAACCATACTCTTGAATTGGTTATGAACTTTCTTCCCTAAAAGTTTTGAACTCTCCAGGCTTGAATTTGTAGGAGCAGCAAGGAAATTTTGTGTAACAATGAAAATACATTAAACATATACGGAGGTAGTGTTGCCATCTTTTGTTGGACATCGTTGCTTTAGATTATCCTTAAATGTCCTTCAATCCAAGGCACCGCAAAACACCTATGCATGCTCTACATTTTTAGTGAATAAACTTTATGTTATTTAATATATATATATATATATATGTGTGTGTGTGTGTTTTCTACTTGGTTTCTTGTTAAATCTCGCAGGATCCAGTGTTTGTGTGGACAGAAGATTATCAAGTGGAAACAATGAGGGAGCATTTTAAAGCATTTACCAATTTGAGAAACCAAGGATTCTTCATTGGAGAAATGATTTGGAATTTTGCTGACTTCGCGACTCCTCAGGGTATGATTTAACATTTCTAATCACCGTATGAAACACACGCAGTTGTTGAAAGTTTCAAGAATTAAGACGACGTAGCCCTACGTTTCATTTTCGTATTTACAGTAGGGGGAACCTTATAGGGGTTATACTAACTAATTCGTCAATGTACATAATTTTTATCATATTTTTTACGTAGTAGCACATTTTCATTATGTCCTGTCGATATTTGCAACCATAGCAGGTATTATTCTTGGTTCCTTCTCTTTAGAGGAATTTCACTAAATCCTACATGAATAAAAGTTCAATTCCTATCAATATTTAAAGGAATAAACATCACACACTTAACTCAAAGTTCAATGCTGTCGTCGGAGTCTTCGACAGACAGACAGCAACTGGGAAGTATAATTAGTTTATGCCTTGCCATATTTCCAGACCAACAATCCGCATCACTCGAATTATACCAAAGCTTACCCTTCCCGCAGAATATAGTTAAGCAGACAGTCCTTTCCTAACAACTAATTTCTAAAATGACAGATTACTGAATTAGACATAAGCTTCAAAAATATTACATTATAGTGTCTTCCTGAAATATTCCAGGGAATTTCACCCTAAAAATAACACCCTGCACACGGCCAAAGTAAATCCCATAAAATTCATTTTATCTTACGGCCAAAGTAACAAAAGGCCTCCGATAAAGAAAAATCATATTATTTCTGAGGTTTTCTTCTTCATTTCCTGCTTGGAGTCTTCTTTCACAGATGCCAAGCCGCCACAACTGAAATTGGTATACTTTGATCTCCCACTGGAATTTACACTTCAATCCTATACGAATACCCTTTCAAAACACTAGCTTCAGAAGTAACAGTCACCTGAGATCACCGTAATCTTACACAAAAGCAACTTAAGCGCACCCTAACCATTCTCCTAGGCCTGTATTAACAACCCTAAAAGCTTCGCAATTTCACGCGCTGTTTATGGATCTCTACCCTTTTTATGGCCACTGGATTTGTCCAGCGCTGACCTTGATAATCGCCCTCATGTTCGCTAATGTACTAACAGTAACACAAAAGCGCTGCTATATAGGGATAGTACCATCCAGTCCATTGCTGGCCTCAGGTGGTAAGTCACTGTACTAGCTACCGGTGACTATCAAGATCAGTCAAATGGCGCAGAATATTTAAACGTGTCAATGGTACGTCCCTTGTATATGAAAAATAACCGTATTACATTTCTTCTTGTGTCTGATGCATTTGAATTTAGATCTCGTGAACATGTAAAAATAAAGAATATATATTTTGATTTTTGTTAACTTTTTAACCAATAATACGATCAGTCAGAGGCACTGTGCTCTTGCATAAAATTGACTAAAATATAAAGTCGAATTTAAGCTTTGTTCTTGACAAAGCCAGTTGAGAGCTATTACAGGCCTGTTCCGTAAAGATGATCTCTGACCTCGAGGGAACAGTGCGTCACAAGGAGAGAGTGGATCGGTTTTGCTTCCTTCTGACAGTATTGCCACCCCTATGTCGTTCTAAAGTCAGTTGTGTACTTTTTTTTAGTGAGAGTTCAAAGTATCTCTGGCGGCAAATAAACGAGTAAAACAAGATTTGTTAAGACTGGTGGTCAACTATCAACACCCGGGAGGAAAAAATAAAGAAGACAGGAAGCAATTGATAACTTTGATAAAGGGTCATTAGGAGAACAATACTGTATCGCATCTATTGGATTTAACAACTTATTTTTCCTGCTTCTCTTTATTTGTCATGCGTCTCCTGCTTTTGTGCCATGGTCCCAACACTCGGTCAGTAGCAGAAGAAGTAGGGGTTAGGTATGTTTTCTAGCCTACAATTTCGAAAACACACCAGTTCGCAATAATCAAAGATCGAAGGTAACAGGTCCTTTCACGTTTTTCCCAAAAGAAATGCACTGTTAGCATGGTTTATAGCCAGTTGTAAAATTTTGTTCCTTGTCACCCATTGACCCCTGTGGGACGAAAGAGTCCTTAGAGCAGCCCAAAAATTAAAGCCGGTGAGATTTTCTTTCTTGAAAAAGAAAATGATGTGGAAATCACATCGGGCCAATATAATACGGTGGTATATTTTTACAGTCAGCAGGGTCATCTGTGCATATGAAAATTACTTTAAAAGTTATACAGTTGGAAACATTGTCAGTTAAAGAGAAATTGATGAAATTGTTAATTCAACCACCACCTTTTTCCAGAGCTCAACTTTTCTGAAGTTGCCTATTATAGATGTTTATTAGAATAGAAAATATATGTTCGATCCAAAGCTGTCTTCACTAATTTTTGGTTGTAAATTTTACCTGACTACTAAATAATAAAGTGTCCTGGTAGCTCTTCTCAACAAAAAATAAATTAGATAATTTATATTTCAAGAAAATTTTCTAACTTAAAAACCTTGCCGATCTATGCGGAGTGATTTGTGGTGAAAAATTGTGAAGAGGTGCAACTTATCGAGAAAACTGGAAGTCCTCCTTCTTTGAGTGACTTTTTAAAAGATTGTATTTATTTCTATAATTGGATAAACACAGAGAAATCATGGTTTACATTATATTGCTCACCAGACACAAAATCAACACAAGGAGAGATTAGCTTGTTTTCTTCATTATTTAAACTTTCAACAGCTTGTCAGATAATTTTCTTGAAATGTGTTTTGTTCCTCTCTTTTTTTAACGTTTTTTCTTCATTATCGTAAATTTTGTTTATTTTAGCATAAAAAAAATAATTTGGTGTCAGGTTTGAGTGCCTCAGGTAAATCAGTCAACTTGTTGTCATTATAAATATCTTGTTCTTTTAGAATATTTCCGACCTACTGGCTGCATGAAGGGCATCTTCACAAGACAGAGGCAACCAAAGGCTGCAGCTCATTTTATGAGAAGCCATTATTGGACCTTGGCTAATGAGACAACTGGAGTGGCTTTACCAAAAGACTTACATCCTCTGTATTAGTATACTCTTTACTTTTACATTTGAAATTTAAAATAAAATGCACGTACACATTTGTAATGTTAACAGAGTTTTAATCTATCAATATCGTTTTTGTCTTAAGCCTATTCCTTTTCTAGAATTATTCGCAACAGAGAACAGTTGGACGAAAACGGTCGAAAGATGACCAGAACCTTATTTAAAGTCAGAGTATTTTCGGTACAATTGCTACAAAACATGTTAGTATCTGAAACAGGTAGATAGATATTTCACTATATAAAATACCATTATCTAAAACAGTTATATAATAATTTATTTCATACACGATTCTTACAGTATATAAAAACATGACATAGTTGATAACCACATATCTTATACACAGATATATATATAAAACAAATTCTTTAGTGTAACAAAATATACAGGATAAAAACATGTTATTTGTTTTAGTTCCTTAGAGTCAAGGATGTTCTAATAGGGGATTTGCGATTTTGTCAAGAACATGAAGCTAAACGTCACAGCTAAGTCCTGCCTAGTTAGTCTTCAATCAAAAACATTGTTTTCGGCTAACAAAGATGGCTGTAAACTCTGTAGTTGTTTACTAACCAATCAGGTGCATCTCCTTGACCGATGCTCAATTGTTTTCTGGCTTGACACTCTTGCTGGACATGATATAACTATAAGCCAATCCTCTATTAGACCATCCTTGCTTAGAGCACATACCAAAGCACTCAAGGCACATATTATCCATGTATGGAAGAAAATATTCATCTCATGAATCGAACACATTTTTCTGAGCTTCTGGTATCGTGTAACCAAGATGATGAAGGAACCACAGCGCTGCATTGATTGTGCTGTCTATTTCGACAGGGACTTGGCTCAAAGGATGATTATCATCGTAGACTAATAACCTGAAATTAGTAAAAGACCATAACTTCAAAAAGTTGAAATTTTCACGTGTGACACATCATCATAAGACTTAAATATAATATGAAGGGAGAAAACGAATCAGGAATAAAGCATGCACAAAAGGCATTTCGTAAACTGTGAGAAGAAATATGTTAGATCTGCTTATAAGAAACAAAGAAATTCAAAAACCATACATTAAAAAAAACTAAGCAGGTCATTACAGGTGACAATAGAAATAATAATGATGCCTTCATTGGCATTACAATGATTAACAACCTGTTTCATTTCAAACATTTTCATATACATTTCTTCACACTCTATATAGATGGATTTCCTGTACCTTCAAAACCTATGACACCCGATTTTGATAAGGAACATCACATTCAAGCTTATCACACACTTTTTTTTAGCTCCATTATCCACAATCTTAATCAAGGAAACGATATTTCCCTTTCCTAGTACCCTAATGGCTATGCACTTTTAATATTCGCAACTTTATCAAGCATTACAAGTTCCCCGGTTTCGTAATCATACGATAGGAGTGTAATGCTGGAGATCAATTACTACGGTTTATTTCTGTTTTCCTCTGACTGTTATTGCTAACACAGATCCAAGTAAATAAACCAAGCTAACGCTAAATTTCCATTTCATCTTCCAGCTAAGGGGAATATTTTGATAGCTATGGTTTATATCCTCTTGTATCATATCCTCTTAGCTCGTAAAACAAAATTGTGTGTTATTTACTTGGAATAATACACGTACGCAAGGTGATTTTTCAAAACTTTGTAGATATTGTTTCTATATTTAGCACATCGTGCATGGCATATCTGTCACAATGACTATTAGCTAAATTTTCAAACTTTAATTCAATCGTTTACGATAAGTTTGTTAACATAATGGGAATATTTCTTCTTCTTTTATTGATCCATTAGTATGTAAAAATAGTGGTATTGTTAGTATACAGAAAATGGATGCTTATAAGATAGTTAAAAACAACAAATACATGTAAGTAGAGGATTTACAGTATACGATAAATATAATATTATACATTATAAAATAAGGTTGATACAAATTAAGAATAATAACCACAAAGCGGAAGGAAAATGGACGGGAAATGATAATGTTGATGAAACAGAATATGCTCCTTAAAAATGGTTTTAATCTAATCCAGGAAAGAACATAATTACCGAACATGGGCAGCCATTCTTCAAAGACAATTAATTTATTTGTTGTAGTGTAGGTAACAATAATTAATGAAAAAAAAATAATAATAATAAGTCAGCAAAAGTTATAAATAGTGCACTTGGCTATATTTTTCAGCATAAGAGACAGTATTCCGCAACTTTTGTCAATGATGGTCACCGGGGAAAGATTAGGTTTTCCGTAAACTTGTGTGAACTCAGGCGTGAAGTGTAATTTTAAATTTCTAACATTTTGGGGTAAGGCTTAGGATTGCACATGTGAGCGAGACTTGTCTGGGACTTTTCCGATCCAAGTTAATTATGAAACATAGGAATAAGCCATGTCCATTGACGTCATTGGAATTCCTCGACTGGATATTGATTATGGAATGCCAAAAGTTGATGACATCATAATGAATATCATTTGAATTTAATTTTTAAGGTTTTTAGTCAGCTTTTGACTTTGTGCCGGGGATGAATCAGTGGAATGAAGAAAGTGGGAAGAAACGGAGGAACGCCGAGAAAACCCGCGCACGTGGTGTTTGACCACCACAAAGCCCACATCGAACGAGCCGGTTTCGAACCGGTGACCCCACACAGCAGAGGTGAGCGCTCTACCATTGAGCCACCGCGGCCCATGAATTACGTTCGTCTTACGCTGATGTACGAGGGTTCCCGGTTCATTACGTCCAAGTTACACCAATTGCCTAACTTACATGCGACATATGATATGCTCCCGTGTTCATGTCGGATTTTGAAAGGCGCATACTTTTTCTCCCTACCGACTCCAAGACTGTAGCCTATAGGCGAAAATCATTTGCTATAACAGCAATCGTCAACTGCTTTTCAGATGCATACAGTGCTCAGCTTCAAACTTTATTCTCCAGCGCTCATTCATTATTAACCAGCCTTCGTATAAAACTAAGCTTGTTAAAAAACATAGCACTCAAAGAATATAGGTGCTAAGAGACTTACTTGGTTTTGACGCCTCTTCTTCTCAAGGCGTGGTAATAGGCTATTCCTTGACTTGGAGGCACTCGAAGGTCATTTTTCCCTACCATTAACATTGTCGCTGCCTTCACTTTGTCCACATTGTAAATGGGAGACCTCTTTCTCATCAACTGCAACATGTCTAAGTCACTGTATTCAAAGCTATCGAAGGATGAACCCAATTCAACAGGACACCTGGAATTAAAAGAAAAGGGTTGAGAGTTTTCGTTTTGCTATCTATAACAGTGAATTCAGAAAAACACAAGAACAAAGTCTGAAAATGGCAGATACGTAGTATTTAGAAGGGGGAAAAAAAAACGAAAAATTACATTAGAAAAGACAAATGAGTACAGTACTGAGATTCGTATCTCTATTTAATTTAGTGAGGAAATGAAATCCAATACCATTACGATTTTCCGTTTGTAAAATCGCGACGATGATAAGTCAAAAACCTTTCTAACCTGTACAACTGTTAGCAGCAATGGTCCCGGGGAGGCATTGTAACCAGAACGTCGTTGTCCTAATGCTCGCGGACCACTGGTAAAAGAGAAGATTGGACCGTTCGCAGGAAAGCCGTGACGTATTGTTTGCAGGAAAGCCGTGACGTATTGTTTGCAGGAAAGCCGTAACACCCGGGACACAACACTGTTCCGAACCATCTACTGGAGAGTGTCCTCCACGCAACACGTTCGGCGGTATGTCTGTCGCTCACTCTTGCCAACCATGAAATGTGTCTTCAGTAGTGTGGCGCTACAATCCATTGGCGAGTATAATGCAACTCTGTGCCCTTCACCGACGACAGCCGTATCTGCCTGGGTGTGCTCCTATTAATATGTTCATACGACTTCACATTAGAAGTGTTATATGAATATAGGTTGAGTTGAAGTTATTACTTACCCTATGACTTACGGAACTCGCAAGTTCATCGCCGCAGTAACAAACGTTCGCCATCGGGATCTATCCTGGGCAAGATCAAACCAGTTTTCCTCACAAACCTACTTTTCGAAGATCCTTCTAAGATTGTCCTCCCAACGGTCTCTTTCCCTCCGGCTTTCCAACCAAGATGGAATATAATCGTTTTTCTCTCATCCGAGTTACATGGCCTACCCATCTTAGTCGTCGTGATTTCATTATTCTTACAACATCGGGTAAGTGGTACAGTCCGTGAAGTTCTTCATTATGCAGTCTCCTCCACTCTCCAGTCATCTCGTCTCGTTTCGGCCCGGATATCTTTCTCAAAACATTATTTTCAAACACTAGTAATTTTTGTTCATCTGCTGGGGTCGTACTCCAATTTTCGCAAACGTAAAGTATTACCGGCAGAATAACCGTTCTGTATATTTTTAATTTCAATTTCCTTGATATTAATCGCGATGTTAGAAGTTTTTGGACTGAATAGAAACATGCGTTCCCCGATACTAAGCGACTTTTTATTTCTTCCGTGACCTCATTTTTGCTTGTTACGTATGCTCCCAAGTATTTAAATTTGTTTACTTTCTCTATGACCTCATCCCTAATTCTTATGTTTTTAATTCCTTCATTCCCTGTGCTTCGGCTTGTTACCATGTATTTTGTTTTATCTATGTTTACCTGTAGACGTATCTCATCGCACGCTTCTGCTAAGACATTGGTGTTACTTTGTAGTCCCTCTATATCTTCTCCTATTAAATCTACTTCATCCGCGTACACGAACAGTTGATTCAAGCCATTCAACGTTAGTCCCTTTTTGTCCTCTTTTATTTTTAAAATCGCATATTCTAAAGCAAAGATAAACAGTTGAAGTTATACAAAAAGAAAATGTTCAACCAGTAACAAACAGCACTGATAATAGCAAAACATATTAAGCAAACATAGTGTAGTTTAAAGTACCATGTACACTCTCCAATTTCAATACTGAACACGAACCAGGCTATGAAAGATGATGATTTCTGATATTTGAAGCACTGACAAGGAGATACGAAAGCAAATATTAACATTATCGCAACATCTCACTACTTTCTGCTACATTGCTTCTCTTGCAGAGGAAAGTTATCCGGAACATCCAGACGATTCTTCGCCAGACAACCATCCACCTCTATCAGGAGACCAGCGACAAAGAGCAGGTAGAAGGTTGGTCTACAGTAGGAATACTTTGAGTGTCTTCTAACTTCATCCATACAAGTCTTCAGATACATTACATAATGAGTCTTTAAATCGATACACTACAACACATACACAACACAGCTACGCCAACATTTAGCCCTAATGGTCCTCAGTCAGGTTTTGACATTAAACACAATGTAATTAAGACGAGTGGAACTGAGAAGTTACGCCTCACTTTTGTTCATGACAAGTTATTCTGGAAGTAACTCAGTATTTCTACATGGTGGAGGCACCGGGTACCAATTTTCCTAACGTGTTGCCTTGCTTTATTCAACAATCTTTTTCATACAATTTATTTCTATATATTGTTTTAAACAAATTTAATAAATTTAATTCCTAATTTGTGGCTGTTCACAAGAGGCCGGAAACACTAATTGTTGGATGTTCCCGTTAAGGAATACCTTGAGTGTACACATAGTGTCATGGAAATAGGACAAAGGAAACTTCTTAGAGAACGATAGGTGAAAGAGACAGAAGAGCAGGTGATGGTGACTTTCCCATGACACAACTCTCCGAGTCAGAAGGCAAAGAGAAAGAAGTGGGTGGGTGTTATGGAGATGAAATAACAGGGAATATAAATATTTTTTTTAAAAAAAATGGCAAATTAATATAAAATATAATATTTCGATGATTATAAACTTAATATCTTTGTACTGTGAATTTGTTTATCGATAAAATTCATTTTGTTGTCACTGATAGTGTTTTCTAGGTGATGAAAATAAATATATATGTTTTGAACTAGTTGAGTCTCCATTTATTGGCAATTACTTGTAATAATCATCTTTGTTGCTTAGTTTATGAAGCTTTGTGAATAAAAAAAAAGGAACACCTTCGCTTTTTTTTTTAATAAAGCAGCTTTTCATTAGTTTAGTTTGCAGTAATGCGTTACCCCTTATGTAGAGTTGGAAACTTTAGATCAACATGATATCAGTAGAAGTTATTAATTCCAGTCTTTTGGGTAGATCACATTATTCAGTTATGATTCTCGAGTGATGCCACGTGACGAGCTTAAGCCATACACGGCTGCATAATCTATACGGGGAGTTGTAAGTATGTTAATACTTAAGACAATTACACATGAAACGTTTAATACGTGCCAGAAACATTACAACACATATTATAGCTACCGAGCCGTCGTAGCTCAGTGGTAGAGCGTTGGCGTAGCATTCGGAAGGTCGTGGATTCGAAATTTTTAAAACCACGTCTTGTGGGGTATCGCTGAAAAGCTCTTGATGATTAATCTATAAATCAATAACTAGTTTCTCGATAGCGCTCATATAAGGCGAGATTTGAATTTTTGAAAATTAAAAAAAAAGAAGTTCGAGATCTACCTCAGCCTGTAGGTGTGCCGAAAGAGATTCTTTTTCATTTAATGCAAGCTTCGACGCCATTCCATCTGCAAAGAACAGAAAGATTGCTATACGCGTGTTATATAAACGTTGTTCACATTCCATTTTGTTATACAGGAAACAAAGTGTGTCACACTTAAGGTCAAGACCCGCTAAAGTCGATTAGCTAACTTAAGGGGTAACATGATTATGACATATTCAACTGAATTTATTTACGGTCTTTAGGCATCTCTGACTCTGGTTGATTCATTCCGTGATTTCACCTTCTTGCTCGGAGAGTAACAGACACACACGTCAGTAGAATAAAGACTAAGACGACAGTCTTAGTCTACAGACGACACACATGAAAGACTGTCATCTTAGTCTTTGTTCTACTGACGTGTGTGTGTCTGTTACTCTCCAAGCAAGAAGGTGAAATCACCGAAATATTCAAGATTCCTGGACTTGTATATGTTAGTGTGTGCCTACCGTATGTTCACCTGTAGAACAAGCTGTAAGTAATCCCTTTCTTTTCTTATCATAATTTTACCTTAAATTGCCCTCCCGACTTTCCTTTGTGTTAGTGATATTAAACGTTATTGTATGTAGATATGGGAAGTAAATTGTTTCCATTAGAAATGCTACGAGTCCACTTGTATTTCTTTTCTTACAAGATTTAATTTTCTTTTACTCATTTTTATAAGAAAGAAAGGAAGGAAGAGTGTATGTACTTACCAATCAGGTATATCGGCAACTACGAACTTGCTGGCGATATCCACAGAAGGATTTCTTGCAACAACTGCTTTGTAGTAATCCTGGGATAGGAAGAAACAAATAATTATTATCATTTCCGTTATATATATATAACATGCTACTGTTTCTGACATGACATGACATTGAAGGCGTAGAAGAAACCGATATTTCAATCGGAAAATAATGATAAAATTAATAAAAGACTTTCTCGAACCTACATCAATAGACTCAAACGTTAGACGTAAACGTAACTAACTCTATGGCTTACGGAACTCGCAAATTCATCGCCGCAGTAAGAAACGTTCGCCATTGGATTCTATCCTGGGCAACATCAAGCCAGGTTTCATCACGAAAGATCTATTTTAATATTGTCCTCCCAACGACGTCTCTATACTCCCAAAGTCTCTATACTCCTCTCGGGTTTCCAACCAGGATGGAATATAACCTTCGTTTTGCCCCCATCCAAGCTACATAGCCTGCCCATTAGGCTGGAGTCGATAGTTGCGTTTGGCGGTAGACAAAACGTAAGAAAAATTTATTTGAAAACAATTTGATATTTATGTCTGCCCCCACCCCCTTAAAATATATAAATAAATATAATATTTACCCCTAAAACATTTAAGGGGTAATTTTTTTTCTTTCTTTCCTGGATAACTCCCCCACCTGCTTCACTGACGATTTGTAAGTGGTACTCCATAGCTTGTGTGTGGCAAGGTAGTGAGAATTTGCGAGCTAGATAAATCATCACAGCTCGACACAATCTTTTCCAGGTCCTTTATACTAGCAGTTTAAGTTATGAATGACTCAGTTATTGTAGAAAAGCCTCTATTTTTCCGAGGGAAATAGCTGCATGTGGTCCTTTGCTTTAGAGTTTAATAGAGGAATGACAATGGTCTGATTCTCACTAATTTTTGTTTATGACGAGCTGTTCTTATAAGCTGCAATATTCTTCTCGAACAGGTTTCCTCTCAACAAAAAGCATAGATTAGATTAGGTATTTAATCGTCTGTGACGAATATGACTAGTACATACAGGTCGTGATACATAAGACACGTCAATGTCTCTATATATAGCTAGTAAGACATTTTGTCCAAAGTAGCAATTTTCGTTAAAAACACTGGCCACAATAGCCTTCAGGCTGAGAGGAAGGAAGTGTGTCTTTTTTTATTATGAGCCACAAATATTTTGCACCAAAAGTACATGTGGGTTGCATTTTAATTGCAAACCAAACTGAAACAAAAATCTGAAGTATGTAGCGTCTTCGTCTTCGTCTTTATAACTGGTAACTATCCAACACTGGAAAGATGAATTTGTACCATAGTTTGTACCTTTCCGTCGAATTTGTACCATAGTTGCTTGTAGACTCTTGAATTGACTTAATTTGAGATAGGTGAAAATCATAGGTAATCGTTTCTTGATAACACTTTGATATTTTACACTAGTGGTGGTGGACACCAGATTTTTTTTTGGAGTAAACTGGGACTGACTTGATGAAACTTAATGTTACTGAGAGAGAGAATAGTACATAATTTAAGGCTTCATACGAGCGAACAATTGTTTCTATGTTTTTAGATACTGAACAGCAACTTTAGGTCTTAACTTTAATGAAGCTGTTAGATATGAATTCTCATGTATGATCTAATTATGGAGAGTTACAACCAGAATAATTCTCATAATTCATACACGTTTTCTATTAAGGCTTTTAATTGATAATATGATTCTCATGTATATATATATATATATATATATATTTATTTATTTTTTTTAGAACAGCGAATGTCTGATGAGAATGATTAATTAAGCTATGGAAGCTTTTTGATTTTTTTAAAAAAATTCAATAAAATATATCCTATTTTTTTGTCAGGTGCTTCTATGAGAGAGTAAATTGTCATAGGCTGAGG
>JAGDQP010054488.1:0-13336 GCA_022664845.1 Lepisma saccharinum
AATACTGCCGTGAAGAGAATCGAAGCCCTGTAAGAAGATTTCTCGGAACTTCGCTTCGCTCCAAGAACTTCGAAGATCGTCGATTGAATAAGAAGACATATCATCGCTTCGCTCAAGGGACCATCCCGGACTGCATCTTTGAGCGATTCTACTAATTACAAGTGTGTTCATCGTTAGACTTCAACAAAACGTAAGGCAAAAAATTACTTTTCCTTGACATTTTTTCTTTTTCAATTTTTTTTGGAAACTTCTTCACAGAAATTCAAAACTTAACATAATTTGTTCATTCTTTCTTTGGAACATGTTTCCGACTATTATTTTTTGAAACGTGAAAACTTTTAGTGTGCGTAGATAGTGTTTAAATACGGAATTCAGCACACCCCTGTCAATTGTTAATAATGTGCATTTACTTGTCTCCTTTAGTATACGTATTCTAAAGTACGATTCAGATATATATATATATATATATATATATATATTAATATTTCTGTGTCGTATATTTATATACGTGTATGTACATCTATATATATTTATACTTATATATATATATATATATATATATACCTATATACATATAAGTTAAAAGATGGCTCACCGTGAGTCAGACGATGAATATGAAGGTGACAATGATGATGAATATTGTAGTGTAAGTGAAGCTTTAAAAATAATTTCTGAACCTTTCTCTGGTGATAAACGTAAATTAAAGAATTTATTGATACTGTTGACACGGCGTTCAGTCTAGTTAAGCCTACACAGCATAACAAGTTGCTCAAATTTGCGAAAGCACGCATCTCTGGAGACGCCAAAAGTAAACTAATAGTTCGTGGTACAGCTGAAACCTGGGCGCAAGTTAAGGGGATCTTGACCGAAAATTATAGCGTCCGTAGAACGTTGGACTATCATGCCTGCCGTTTGTTTAGTGCCAGCCAAGCACTCATCGAGGGTACCGCTTCTTGTGGATCCAGAGTAGACTCCTTGCAATTGGAACTTAAGGAAGCCGCGTCTCGCGTTTGCGACGACGAAACGCTTGCCGGCGCTGTTTCATTGATTGACCATTTAGCGAAAGCATGTTTTGTTCAAGGTTTAGCCTCTGAACGAGTGCAAACTGTAGTGCGCTCTAAAGCTGATGACGAAACAAATCTCAGCCAGGCAGTCGAGATCGCCCTGGAGGAAGAAAGCAACATTTTATTTCAAAAGGAGAAAATTAGAAATGGGCCCACGTATAATACCAGTGATCGCACTTCTTCCTCTTCCTCCTCCTCTAAGTTGCACGTCGCGATTTGCAAAAATTGTAATAAAAGAGGTCGTCGTGCGGACACATGTTATTTAAAGCGAGCTCGTAATGAAACTTATTCTAGATCCGGATCAGCTTCAACCTAATCAGCTTTTTTTTAAACGGCGCACGTAAAGGCAATTGAAAGGTTCCCAAAGGACTCTCGGGGTCATAAGAAGGTAGCTCCTTCGCCTCGGCGATGGTCAGTACAGCCCGCGCAGGCTTGCAACCACCTGCATTGTAGTTGCGCGCAACCGCATCAAAGATGCAATGATAATTTTACCACTTATGTATGTCCAAGTGACACTTGTGTTCACCGAAGTGAACATTATCATTTAGAGTCCCACCCTAGGGTCGCCAGTATTCCCAAAACCAAAGGGGGTGAAGGGGAATTTAAATGCATAAAGCGGTGCAGCTGTCGAGGATATAAATGCCCGACTGCGGTCGGGGAGAGAAATTCCGAGAAAGGAAACTCGAAATAGCGGGATCGGCCGAGACCGAGCCTGACTCCGCCACTGTTTTAGGTTGCACTTATGGTTCACAGACCCACATACAGATCCTCCTTACAAAAGCAAATGTGTATATTAAACTATTGATTGATACAGGCTCCTAAATATCTTTAATCTTAGAAACGGTGCTCACACCTATGTTACTAAAAGAAATTGACAAACAAGAAAAGATAAGAATTCAAGGGATCGAAGGTAAACCTACCTTAACTCAAGGTACCATCTCGTTGACATTCAGGCTCAACGATCAAATTTTCGCATCGGTTTCATGTCGTCGACAGGCAAATAAACGTACCAAGTCCATGTAAAGGAATTTTGGGAAAGGATTTTCTCTCTGGGTATGAATGTACTTTGCAGTTTACAAATAATATCACACCTGACAAAACATTTTTGATCACAATACCCGCCAGGAGTGATACCTTACTCACTGGCCCACTTCTAGCGTAGGTGTTTGTTTTGTTGACAAACAAGTAATAGCCGAAAATGTATATTTATGCGCAGCTGTTACTGATGCAAAAGACAATACTTTCAGAGCGTGTGTACTTAACACTAACGAACATGATGTTACATTAAATTTAAAACCAATTGAATTAGAGTCTATTTCTGAAATTAGTTCTACAATTTTAGTTTTAAATTCTGAAAGTCAAGATAAAAACAAACTACACGGTACTTCAAAAGAAAGGATCAAATTGCTACATGAACATTTAAGATTAGATCACTTGAATCAAGAAGAAAAAAAAAGCATCTTAGAAATTTGCGAACATTTCAATGATGTATATCACTTGCCAGGTGACAAATTAACACACACCACTGCAGTACAACATGCAATACAATTATTACCACAACACGAGAATACTATAATTACTCTAAAGAATTATAGACTTCCTGAAATATATAAAGAGGAAATCCACAACCAAATTCAACAAATTTTAGATGATGAAATCATTAGACGTAGCCTAAATCCATGGAATTTCCCAATACTAGTAGTACCTAAGAAGCTGGATGCGACAGGTAGACAATCTATTCGCATAGTCGCAGATTTGCGTAGGCTCAATTTAAATACCTACGGAGAGGCTTATCCGTTACCTAATATCACTGAGATCTTAAAACAGGTCGGAAACTCTAAATATTTTAGAATTTTCGATTTATTCAAAGGATATCACCAGGTACCATTAAGGGAAGAAGATAAATCTAAGACTGCATTCACTGCAGCCGGTGGCCATTGGGAATTTAATCGTATGATCTTTGGACTCAAAGGCGCACCTAGTACCTTCCAAAGGTTAATGAATACTGTTCTTGCAGGTCTACAAGGACTCAAAGGTTTTATTTACCTGGACGACACCATTATTTTTGGTTATGATCTGAAATCGCATAACAGTCGTTTGCGATGTGTTTTAGAACGTTTTAGAGAATTAAATTTCCAGATAGAATCTAACAAATCCGAATTTCTTAGAAAAGGAGTAACCTACCTAGGTCATATTATTTCTGAAGAAAGAATCAAACCGGATCCAAAATTAGTTGAGAAAGTAATAAACTACCCCAGACCAACCATAACTAAACATGTAAAATCTTTCTTAGATTTATGTACATACTATTTTCGTTTTGTAGAGAATTTCAGCGAAATTGCAAGACCTCTTTGCGCAATGTTGAAGAAAAATGCAAAATTTCTGTGGTCTGATCCACAGGAACAAGCTTTTCAAACTTTAAAACAGAAATTGGTAACCTATCCAATACTACGATACCCACATTTTTCCAAGCGGTTTATTGTTAGTGTTGATGCTTCGAACGATACCTTCGGTGCAATCTTGTCACAAGGTGAAGTAGGACAGGATTATCCTATTGCGTATGCATCCGCAGCTCTGATTAAAGCTCAACAAAACTACAGTACATCGGAAAAAGAATGTTATGCCATAGTTTATGGGTTTAAACAATTTCGTTCTTACATCTATGGAAGGAAATTTCTCCTTCTAACTGATCACCGTCCGTTAGTTTGGATTTTCAATGTCAATGACCCTAGCTCTCGGTTAATGCGTTGGCGTTTACAATTAGAAGAGTATGAATATGAGATCCAATACCGGCTGGGAAAGAAAAATATCTAGAAGTGCGAATTTCAATTAATGAAAACATCCAAAAAATTGATCGATTGTTAAAAGACATCCGTCAGGATTTTGATACGTTTTAGATGTAATTCTAAATGCTCAAAAAGGAGTCTTGCAACCACATATTATAACTCCCACTCAAATCTTTACTCATTTTAGTTCAGCATCAGCTAATTTACCTCAAGGTCTCTCATTACCTTTTGCTGACAGTCTCTCATATGGATACCTTTTACAAAAGATAATGACTTTAGATGTATTCATTCACAACAACATTCTAGGTTATGTAATAAGTTTACCGTTAACCGAACATTCACAATTCGAAACATATCATGTTATACCTTTACCAATTAAAATTACAAATTCAACCTACAAATTTTTATATATTAAACCTGAAAAGGATTATTTAATCATGGATACTACTAGACAGTATTATGCGAAATTAAGTGAAAATGAATTTCATAACTGTAAGAAATCGAAATTTAATTGGAATGTATGTAAACAAACCTTTCCGATCTGGTCAACACATGTACATGATGAATGTGAAGCTAAATTATTACAGTATACTCGAAATATTCCAGAAGATTGTAACAAGTGAATTGTACATCTTGAACAAACGTTATGGATTCAATTGGATCAAAATCAATGGTCATTTCTAAGTCCACAAGAAAAATTAACGATATTGTGTCAAGGACAAGAACCTTATGATGTAATATTATCCAATTCTGGTAAGTTATTTTAATTCTAATTGTAAAAGTTATGGTGTTTGAACTCTGATTCAGTCTGAAGATATTTACGAAACAAATTTCACAAATAAGGATCTTATTCCGAAAATCAATTTAACGTATGACTGTTGTGAATCAGAAGGTAAATCTATCAATATTGATGTTATATATATTTAGACCTTCCTATTAAACGTGTAGTTAATAATTTTAATGATTTTAAATTTGCATCACATAAAGTGGATGAAATAGAAAAATTAGTCAATAAACAACAATGGAAATTTTATCATGCTACTCAAGTCAACAAACTATCTATTTTTGCTTATATTGCATCAAGTATTGTGTTGATACTTATTATTCTTTGTTGTAGTAAAAGATCTAAATTTTACAAATTATTTTCAAGGTGTTATGATGATAGTTGTATATCAATTTGCTTCAAACCAACAATAATTAACAAAATTCAAACTAGAAAGGAAGACCTATTTCCATGTCTGAATTATCTGAAAGTAGGACCAGTTTAGTAGAAGATGAAACAGTACTAACTGACAAACGTAAGAAGCCAATGCTTAAAAGTAGATAAACCTCAAATTTAATTTCATTGTTCAGTCTGACACACGATTAACGGAATTCAAGTTATCTCTCTTCAATCAAAAACATTCTGTCAAGGACGTGAATTCTTGATAGAATTCCCTTTTCTGACAGGGGAGGTGTTGCGTCGGGCACCAGCATTTTGTGCCCCCCTACATAACGCCCTCCTCACTTTAATTCTTATATTTCTTTTATTCTTAATATGGCTCTTAGAAATCAGTAGGTATTCATATTCATCAAACGACAGTCTCATTCTAATATTTTACTTCTTTTTGAAAAAGGTAAAAATAATAAAATATTTTATTCTTGAAATTGGTTTTAAAACTCAATAACAAAGATACAGCAATAGAAAATATAATATTTTAAAATATTTCAATGTATTAAATTAAGAAGCACTCTTACAAGCATCTCAAAGTGACATTCAAGCAGTTATCTCTCTGCCAGGTTAAGAGGTCATGGTTTCCTTTCAGATAACTCTCTTAGAAACGCAATAAACCAGCATGACATGTAATTTTGAAGGCAAAAGAACTAAATTAAATTGAAATCATGTGCTTTTGACTGTTGTAATCCTGATCACACTCATATTTAATGTGATCGAATGTTCTATGTGTTGCTGACGTCACAACAGCGAAAAGAGAAGGATTTAAATTACCGCGATGAATTGCAGATTGATCATTCTACCCGCAACAGAGATTGTGTGAGGCGAATTTCTGTGCATCAACGGGGTGATCCGGGGATCTGTGTCAGCAGGGTAAGATTCACATCTTTTCGGACTTGTAAATTTCTTTCGAAATTTCCAAACACGAAGTTAGACTTTTTGCTAGTGAAACAGCGAACTAGAGAAACATCTTTATTTTTAATCGGGACTTTTAACATCCAAATTCTTTCGCTCTCTCTTTTTGCGATGAGACGCCAACAAAAGCAGCAAAACATCTTTTGTATCTTCAGTATTGTTAATTATTACGAACAGTTTGGGAACTTTCTCTGAACTATCGCATAGTAGCTTTTCTGCTTCAAGTTTCTGTTTTCTTCAGTGTATTCTTTTGCTGGGACTTTTAAATAAATGGGATATAAAAAGAGAAAGTGCTGATTATTCGTCTATCCTGAGAACAATAACTGGGTTGTGTTCCAGAAGGTTAGCTTATTCCAGACTCTTCATTCTGCTTGTCTACCTTGCAGTTCACAACCTACGGCCTAACGCTACCCAAGAGGCGCAAGGTAGGTACACAACACGCTGAATGATCAATTAGATTGTGTGTTATGTCTACTCTTATTCTGTAAAGTTATTGTGGGTAGAGGTACTCGAATTCAATTTTTCTATCATAGTCGTGTCTATGGGACATTTCTCGACTTAAAACTGTGCAGTCATTCGGGCAAGTTCGGTTAACATCGTTTGTATTCTGAGCGTCTACACTGACAATGAGAGAAATTTCCGAAGAAATTGTACGTATTTTCTAGTGTTTTCTGCAACACTGTTACATCTAGACGTTTTGACATTACGGAGAATGCTAAATTATATGGTCAGTTTACGTTCATTTTGTCCTTACTATTCTGGAAAAAAGTAATGAAGTCACTGATATTCACAGTAGTAAAGAAGGGAGACCACTAAGTGCCATGTTAAAAGCTCATGTGGCATGGGCAAATTCACAGTACAAGACTGTTACGAACGCGGGTGCTTAGATATTCCTCTGGGCAGACATGGAAAAAAGTCCGGAAAGAAGGATAAACACTCAGTTATGGAGTGCACTGGTATCCTTATGTCTAGACTCTATCATGAAGCAGGAGTTTTTAAAGGTGAGTAAATATCACAATATGCTATTTCTGTGTTGTATGAATGGAATTTATTTTATGCTCTTTAAGCATCGATGGCACGGCGCGGGTTAGGGGAAGGGAAACGTTTCGGCCAGGTCCTATTTTCAAGGTACCCGGCCATTCTGATTGAGGTTTTGCCAGGGTTTTTTCCTGTCACACCAGGCAAATGCCCGGATGTTAACGGTACTTTGAAAATAGGACCTGGCCGATACATTTCCCTTCCCCTAACCCGCGCTATGCCATCTATGCTTAAAGGGCATAAAATAAATTCAATTAATATAACACAAAAATAGCATATTGTGATATTTACTCACTTTAAAAACTTCTACATACTGTTGTAGTTTCCAAGTTTGTAATAAGGACTCCACGTACGAATCCATATGTATTTAAACAGCACCTTCTTCCTTCTTTGGTTTTTATTTATTGTTGCAAACAAACATTTGTAAAGGAAACAGTTCTCTACCGTTTCCAACAAGTCTACGATATCTCCGCTGTATTTTTCAACACGTTTGGAATTATGAGCACAATTATGAAGACTTCTTGGCGCCCTTATTTCACCAATGACAAGAGTACTGTATTTCAGTCTCTATGTTGCATTAAGTAACAATATAGTATTTACACCATTCCGAAAGCACGTCTAGCAATCGGTATACCTTCCTGATTGTGTTTCTTCTGGATTTTACGTTATATTTTCTATGCTACGGACTTCTTTACTAGACTTCATAGACCCCAAGTCTGTAGTATTTAAATTGTACATTTTCCTTTACAAGCAATGACTGAACATCCGTTCTCTGTACAAATTGTTGCATACTACTACAAATATTCGCCCTATTTTCATTCTCGGAATGCATATGTGGCATTATCATGACAAAATGCCTTTACTGGCATGATTTTATCCCTTACTCAAGATATTTTAACGTTCTTTTGTTTTCTACGCATTGTAATGTCAAAAACACATTGTCTGGACTTTAGCTCAATTTTCCAGCGCAATTTCCATCACTTTTATTATAAAGTACATACTGGTTCGCAAGCTTGTAGTGTCTCCACTCTTTCAAGACATTTTTATGTCTTCGATGACGTCATATACTATATCAAGTCCAGTCTGGAATGTCTTCTAAATGTTACTGAGATGGGGGTTTCTCGTTGACATAGACATTTATACCGTACTATAGACTTTTCAAACAATTCCAAGGTTAGAGACTCCAAAATTCCAAACTTTACGTCCTGAGGCTGGACAAAATCAACGTTACAAGTACAAGTCTGTAATGTTACCTAGTCTAGGCAAATTTTTCTCAGTGTAGGATTAAAAAAGCGGTTTCAAATTTTCTAAGACGATTTGTTCCATCTCAATTCAGACAGAGCATGCATGTACCGGCCAAGATTGTGGCAATTATTTGTCTATGAGCTGTTTATGGATATTTGAGAGAGATGTTTTTATTTTTATCCCCCCCCCCCCTTCACTACACAAAAAATATATGCCGAGATATTTCTTCTTACTTAAAGTTCATTGTCGTATTATTAAAGCTCAAAACGCGGTATGCTCTACTACTTTTCAAATCAAACTTTAGCAACTAATTAACACAAGGAAGAGGCAAAAATTGCGGTGCCATCGGCGAATGTGGAAGCTGCAACATGCACTGCAGTTGGTTGATCAGGTTAATTCTATTATGCCTTGTACCTGCAGCTGTTTCCCTTGCCGTACATAATGAATTAATTATATGTTGTCCTTAGAACGGCAACCTGAGCAAATATATATATCCACATCTTTCTGCGACAATACATTCGCACAAACACCCCAGTCAATTTTTGCCCATAAGTTTTTGGTCATTGGTTGTTAATTGCCTGATACAGGGTTTGAATCTACAGCTATGATATTTCCAATTGACGTTACTGCTTTTACTTGAGGAAAACTGGTATATGTTGGTTACTATCGCTCTATTTGGCTTTGAATGATGCTACTACATGTTGCGTCTTCTGAGCCCAGTAATGCACTGTAGTATTGATTTGCTGACACCAAATCTCAGATTTTTCTTAATTTACCTTGAAATTAGACGCCATTTTACTCCAAATCCGTGTTCGTATCTATCGTGAATTGTATATATAATGATGTTATCTTCATTAGTCAGTATTAATGGTGGGTTCAATTCTTAATCCGAAGTCGGTATTACAATAAATAATTTATTCAAAGTAGACATTTCCAAGAGCCGTATAATTAATTTATTATTTATCGTTTTTCTTACCGTGTATCAACAAATACACAAGACTCGATATGTCTTTAAGGCTAACAATGTTAACATTGTTGAATCTCGACACCTAGATTCTTTTAATTTGTTTCTTTCACTTTTATCACGATTGAGAACGCACTAAACATGTATTCACACTTCTTTAGCTTGGGGAACCTACGTCATGTCTGAGCCTTGGCAAGAACTGAACCGTTACACACATACCGTGTGTTCATTAGGTACTGTTGTGAGCTCATTATCTCTATACCACAAAGTGGAATCCGGAACTCAGATTTGACATACTCAGTTTTTCGGTCTTCTTTCATTTGGACTTGGTATGATTACCGGATTTCGCGGTCACATACGGACGTGTCTCTTGTAAGAAGATATCTAATAAAAATGTCCGAAGAAAAGATGCCCAAACTACATAAAATGCACACACACACACAGTGAAAGGGTAAAGCGAGATATTGCATTATCTGGAGTGTAGTTGATTCGCTACGACTACAAGCTTACAGGTGAACTTCCCATATGCATGGAGATTGTTGAATAAAACCTGCTGTCTTTGTCTTGTACGCGCGTTCTGAGTTGATTTCGCCAGAAATGTACTTTGAATTTCTCTCTCTCTCTTTCGCTCTCGCTCTTTCCTCCCTCCTCTCTCTCTACATACACACATATATATATATATACACACACGCACACAAACATATACGTACTCTCGACGGAAATCAATACAATGAGAAAGGAAACAGATCCCAGTCTTCCCTCTGGGTTACCACCCCCTGACCCGTTCACATTTTCGTTTCCCTTCCCCCCTCTCTCTCTTGTTCCTCCTGAACTCTTCTAAAACCTTCCTCTACCCTTTCACCTCTTCTCCCTCTGTAATAAAAAAACACTGGAAAAACTCAATCTGGTAAATGAGGTGGACAACCAAACGTAGACATAGATGTGACGCACAAAAGAGTGACGAGAAAAGCGTTATAAAAGACACTTTCATATTTCCGTAATTATTTAGTGTTTTGTTTTTCTTTGTAAAAACCAAAGCTTAACACACAAAATAAAACTTTGAAAACTGCCCATGTTTGTTTTTAACCTTCCTTATTTTTATTATTATTTTCATTGTTTCTCTAGTGTTAACTGGAATTCGCAGTATTACTTCCTAAGAGGTTTAACCAATATGTACACATTTAGAGCCTAAAATTACCAACACAGAGCCTAAAAACTGAATACATGATTTAGAAAATTGCATAGTATCTCCTTTATTCATAATTCTACACAATCATTCTTTTGTAAATATATAGCCTGACTGTAAGAAACAAATGCTGTCGATTTACAGTAAATTATTAATTTGTATTGGGTCAGTGTAGAAATTCGATTGATGTTCTTACCATGCCATTCAAGCAATAATCTCAAATCAAGTAAGAAATTAATTTCAAAACACTTATCTCTCTTCTTTTAAATGCCTCACAGATCTTTCCTTCTTATTTTTAAACATCACAGTTAGGTTTGTCTATGAGCACTTCGTTGTGGGGGAGAGAGGGACGCTTGAAGTATGGCAACGCCAATAACAAAGGGCACGAGCGCCACTAATGGGAGGGTCCGGTAGGCTGAAGATAAGAAATAGTGTTTTTGTTGCAAGACAGACAATAGCTCCGCGATCCCATTGTAGTAAAAATTAACCGGTTTCTGGGCGAAGAAATAATCAAGACAAGAGCTCGGCCTTATGTCGTCGGAGAAAGATTTGCCACGGAATGCATTTGATAATAGTCCCAAGGCTCGAGGTCTGGGGAGTATGCCGGATGTCGAAACACATCTATTCCTAGCTCCTGAAGGACTGTTTTCGTCGTGGGTGTAGTGTCAAGTCTAGCGCTTTCCATCTGGAAAATCACGGAATGACGTCTTGCTGGTCTTTTCTCCGCAATAGTCTCCTGAAGTTGACGAAGTTGTTCACAATAGCGCACATAACTTATTTTGACATTCCTGTGGAGCAGCTCAAAGTGAATGATGAACAACAAGGTCTGCATGTGGATGCAGTTCAACTTTCATAAGAGGTGTTTCCTTTCTGTGGTCTGAGGCTGTCTATGATGTTGATATACAGACACCATTTATTCATCACCTGTGATAATTCTGGACAAAAAGGGTTTATGTTCTTGTTGAGCAGAGGGTTGGCGAGAGACTAAGGAGGCACAGGTGGCTGGCTACACGTTGCCCGTTGTTCTTGTAACTTAGCATGTGAGAGCTTTCTGCACATTTCTTCCAATTTTTTGCATCTTTCCCATGGAGTGCAAGTGTCTGCCGATAGTTTAATGATCACAGCATATCTGGCTCATTCTAGTGTCTTTTGGTATGGATTTGCATGAATTAAAGCGTTCAAGCCACTTTAATCAATGTCCGATTTCTATCCAGAGCGTGGGGTGTAATTCATGTCGAACTCTCACTTCTTGAAACGTGCATACACCCTTTGGGCAGTCTTCTCACTAGTGGTGTTGTCGCCATAAACTACACAAACGTTTTGGCGGTATCCGAGGCTGATACATCTCTATTAAACTCAAACAACATAATGTGTGAGAAATGTTCGTTTTTCTCAACTTGACATTCAATGTTCAAACACCTGAAGAAGAAAAAACCATTAATGTCGCTGGTTCAATCTGGCATGGACTAAACGAGGACTATGTTATGCATTGCACGCAGAATAACAACTAGTTCACAAGGGATATTACATCTCGTTTCTTAGCAGAATCCAAGCCAAGAAAATTCAAGCTAATCTATATTCAGAGAAATTGCCCGCTGTAAATCATTCATATATAAACGATGTGACCGAGGTCACGCGAGCCACCGTTTGAGCAACACTGTTTTTGCGGCTGAACGTAATAATTTTCATTCTCTCTGGTGGTGTATATTATTAGTGTTTCAGTGATATGTGGACATTTATTTACCTTATCCAATGTGCTCGAACTATTTTATATTTGAACTTTCTTGTCTACGTCATTTATATGCCTACTTCCGCTACAGAGTGAGTATAGAAGAAGAAGAAGCCCGTGAAGTTAGTTAGATCATGTCATGAATATCTTCGGAATAGAAGTGGAGGTCCTGTACTGCCTCGAGTAATCCAGTATTTTAAAGAAATTGTATAGTGAGAAGTAGAATTTTTTATACGAATGGACGCTATAAGATTTGTTGGGCACATGTATGTATCAAGCTGGAGTACGCAGTAAGTACGGAAGATTGCTTTTATCTGTAGCACCGATGTCTGTTTTCCGTATGCTGCCTCCCACATAGCAGAGTACGTCCCTGGGACGTCCCATTTAGATCCCATTACCTTCAGAATGGTCCTGCTCCCATAGCGATGTCCTAAGGACGTCCGTGGGATAACTCTGTGGGCAATACAAACAGTTCATCCCGTATGGAGGTCCCCTGGATGTCCCCCGGAAAGCCGTGCGGGATTACCTACCTGGAATTTCTATAAATTAAATCGATCTTACTATTATTATTATTTAATTAATTAACGTATAGTTATGATTAATCCTTCATATAGTCATACGAAGGATTAATTATAACTATACGTCACATGGATGTAAACGGGACTTAAACAGGACGTCCCGATATTCTGCCAGGAGATCCGTCAGATGTCCCTGGGACGTCATTTTGCTATGTGGGCAGTTACGTGCATAGGTCGCAGTGGAGTTATTGCAGGCCAGAAAATAAAGCACTGAAGGGTAATCAGCTCTACATTTCGTATGCAATATGTTCCTCCAGAGAAAACCTAATTCATGAAAATAAATGGTCTATCCACTTATTTCAAGTGATTGTGTAATATGGTAAAGCAAAACGTGTCCTACCGATGTACCGTACAAAGCCAATTCCGGTCGACTGTATAAAACAAAAATGGAAATTGAAATATAAGATCTAAGCTTATATTCGTTCATGTTACTGCAAGTATATAAATTTGGCTTCATAATCGTCGTATTTGTGGCATATTTATGTTGCAAATGCTAATTTCGAAAACCTTGTGTGACGTCATTATCGTTCCGGACACAGAATATAAACTTCCAGTCTTCGTCATCTTAAACCAATGTCTACAGCGACATCAAACGGACTATTCCGTACTATTTTTTTT
>JAGDQP010054489.1:0-13336 GCA_022664845.1 Lepisma saccharinum
AATGCACGGTCGCCTATATTTCGAGCCGCAAAACGCACGTCACCGATCATAAACATTCTAATTTCATTTAAAATGAAAACATGTCGGATTGAAAAATAAAGTCATTGGTCTAATTTTCAAACCAGCATAGCTTCATTTTGAATGAAATGAGAACGTTGATATCTCATTTCTAAGAAGGCATTTGCTCAGCTTTATCTGTTTATGAAATTCACACGTTTCACAATTTGTAATTAAGTCAGTGGTGGATCCAAAGAAGGGCCCCCCCTCTCTCAAGGGATTTTTTTTTTTACAGCCACTCTTTGCTTTTCAATCTTTCGTTCTTTTGTTTCTAAATACTGCTTTTAGATAACTCACCACATATAACATCCAGAGTACAACGTGTAACGTATGGAAATATATTAAATCTCTCGTTTCCAACTTCATTCTTCAGCTTATCCACAAGAATTTTGGCATTTTCATTGAAAATATCTACAAATTGTTCCACAATGCGAAAATGAAATGCTGGCGTCAATATTTTCCTGTGTGCATGCCATTTTGGACCTGAAAAGTAAGTTATCTTTAATAAAGAAAGGTTAAAAAAAATTGTAAATAAAATGTTTGTGAATATTAGGGCTGCTTTTCTTGCAAGCGCGATTTGAGTGAGTAGCAAATTGAAACGCGTGTAAGGGCTCCTTTCCTTGGAAGCTTGCGCTGCTTGCGATTAGATTGAGAAGCCAATCGAAGCACGTGTTTTATTACGTAGTACGTAGAACACCCAATAAAACACGTCTTTCAATTGGCTACTCACCCAAATCGCAAGCAATGCAAGCTTTCATGAAAATCAGCCCTTACATGTAGTACACGCAATAAAACGTGTGTTTTAATTTTCTATCCACCCAAATCGCAAGCAACACACGCTTGCAAGAAAAGTATCCCTTAGTTGTTGAGCAGAGTAGAAGAAAACAATAACATCAATACACAGTACGTAATAAATATTAGATCGGCTTTTCATGAACGTTCTAGCCGCGTGCTTTTCTTTCAATTTCTGTGAGTAGTCCGTAGAAATACTTGAATGTGTGTTTCAATTTGGCTATTCAGTCAAATAGCAAGCAAATCACGAAGCTAGTGCGTGTATGTAAAGCCGGCCTTAGTTTTCAGTGGCGGTTGTTGTTTGATTAATGTGGAGTAGGGTTCAAATGATCCCTATTTAGGTTCCGCAGATATATTTTTTTTGTTTGTTTCTTTGTTTGTTTCTTTGGATGCTCTATCGAATGGTACTAGGCATTTTGAGAAATCAAAGTTACAAAATAGTTATGGTCCCTTTTGAGTAGGAATACAGTACGAACTGTTGGTAATCCTTATGAGATAACACTCAGCAAAGGAATGTGTATTATGAATGAAAAGGGGAAATACGCGTATGCTAAGAAAATAGATGAGAATTTTCTTTTGCTCTAAGTTGTTAAAAATAGCCATATACTCCATCTATTCCCATCTTAGCGGAGGTAGAAACCATACTCCTTAGGCTAAGGTTTATATAAAAATACTATAGTTGAAAGAAAAATAATAGGATTTTTTATTCTAAAAATCTATTTTTACATTTGCTTGGAGATTCATTGATACTTCGTTCTGCAGAACCAGTCGCCACTATTTCGTTTAAATAATCATTCAAATTTGAAAAATAATACAGGGAGACTGAAAGTTTGGACGATGTAGTTAATTAAGTTCTGAGAAGCAAGAGACAATATACATATATTGTTAATGTTGTTTATTGTCTTCGTTCGCGATCGGTAGGTTGGCAAGATGGCGGCTTACTAGGAGAAAGCTGCTGAAATCTCTTATGTATTTTTACAACATTCCAACGTGTTTTCGGCCTCTCCTTCAAGAAAATTTACTCAGTAGTGTTATTAAGTGCTTCAGTGTATCATACAATAGTTCTTCAACGCGAAATTCAAAATTGGCAGTGAGAAATACATCTAAAAGTGACTGTGACTAGAATTTTAAGAGTGAACTGACGACTATGACGGACTGTAACCATAACTTATAAATAACTGACCTTAAAACATCAATTATTAAGACTGATAGACTGTAAAATTATTATATTATAAATATTATTATAAAACATCAATTTTTAAAACGAACGCGCAATGGATGGGCATAATTAGCCAAGTCCGCGATAGATTACAAAATACGAATACGAATCGTTCGCGATCAATGACTTCTATCTAAAAGCGGTACTGGACTGACTGCTGCTATTGAAATTTCCATGAATATATGAAGCCAGGAAGCGGAGAGTTTATACTAAATCTCGTTTCTCAACTTCCAATCTAAACCAATATGGACCAAATTTTGGGTTCTAACTCAGTCTTTTACGCTTGATATCGCTGTGCGGCCCGTTTTTTTTATTTGTCTTAATTCCTTAAAAAAAAAAACGCAAATATTAATTGCAGTATTTTCTATTATATGCAGAGTACAATATACTATTATATGAATTACTCAGGAATTAAGACTTAATTTTGTTTAAAAAAAAAGGGACACACAGTGATAAGAAGCGTTATAAAACTGGGTTAGAACCGAACATTTGGTTTACATCGCATTAGACTGGAAGTGGCAAACGAGTTTAAATATTTGCTCTGGCGTCTATCCTTTGACATTAAGCAGTCACTCCAGTATCGTTACGTAGAACTCGATGTTCGTATCTTTAAAAAAGAAGATGTCCTCGTTTTAAAAATGTTGGAAAGTAAATACTTCGAGATGTATAAGGCCAAGGTTATGTTATACGCCATTTAAAATAAGTGTTTCTAAGTAAACAACTAAATGCTAGTGTTAAATGCATGTGAAATTACATGAAAATGAGAAGCATATCTACTTGTATCTAACCTAACGTGACCTATTGATAAAGCTTGCGTAAGTTGGATTACATTAGATTTGGCACAATTTTTCAGATTTATGGTTTGAAATATTTTTACATAAACTAAAGAATATATATAGAAAATAAAATAAAAGCTAAGATAAGAAATAGCTGAAACTCTTGATTTCTACGGTTGATCAATATAAACCGCTATTGCTACCAAAGAAATATCATTATGGACCCAGCACTGGTGGATGAAAACAAACAGAAACGCTTAAATAGAATTTAATGCTGCAAACTAAAACTTTCGTTCTCAACGGCAAGAAATGTAGAAGAACAATGACGAAAAATAAATGTGTATACTATTTTCCGCATCTGGATTCATTATCCGTATTTAGGTTCGAAGATACGGCTTATTATCTTGCAAAGTGTGTTGCTTGCGATTTGGGTGAGTAGCCAATTGAAACACGTGCTTTATTGCGTGTTAGGGGGGGGGGTAGAAAAAATCGAAAATTTGAGGACCCTTTTGTGGTACTACGGAAAAGTTGTACCTACATGTAAGTATTTCCTCTGCGAAATTTCAGAATCCTGGGATAATATCTTCTGTTCTGGCACGGGGTCTCAAATTTGAAACATTCGGTGAAAACCGCAAAATATTTAACATTTTTTTTTAATCTTTTAAATGAATGACATTTATCACAGCGTCTTTCTCGATAGTGACGAAAAGTTGCTTTTAGATATATTTAATTACTATAAAAAGTTTCAGGACCCTGGGATAATATTTTCTGTTCTGGCAGTAGGCCTGAACTTGTACAAAAATACATAAACCATATATTCATTCAACAAAATAACTCACTTGTTTCAAGTAAAGTAACAACATTTCATAACTACAAAGAGATTAGGTTTCAAATGTTTAATTTATACGAAGACCTTACAGATTACAATCTTTATGTTTTAACAAACAGAAAAATAAGCGTATATGTTATATAACTTCCATACGCTATACAAAACATGAAGCAAAAATTATAAACTGTCAATTTCAGGTTAGAAGAAATCTTTCGCGAAGGTTTCAAATTTTATACTGACTCTTGAATCTGAATGATGGCATACTCTTTCTAGATTTCAAGGTAGCCCGAATGAAGCCGTCCCGGTTTTCATGACAGCAAACTTTACTTGAGGCCTCCGTAACAAGTTGTACAGTTCTACAGTTGGGAAGTCAGTGAATGACCATTCAGCTGGAACCTCTGCTTGCAGCATGGCTTGCAAACCTTCGGTTGTTGTGTCATTCAAGACTGGTGGTGGGGTCACTTGGATTGTCTGCCAGTCGATCATGTCGATGTAGTCCTGAGCTTCAAAATTTAGATTAGGAATGCTGAATTTGGGAACACCATCAGCTTCACCTGTTGCTTCAACTTCTCTGGCTTTTATAACTCTTCGAACTGCAAGGGTCCTAATGTGCGTCCTTTCATCAGTTAGCATCGCAATCAGAATGTTTTCTGGAGATGCGAAGAAAGCATTTCGCGAAATCACTGGGTCAGTCACGTCGAGGTAAGTTTTATCCAAATATCTAGAAGTCATAATGAATTGGTGAACGTGTCGAGCTCCATCCTTAATTGAATGTTGGATTTTGATACGGAATGGCACATACACCGTCATAATGAACTCCACTATAATGTTCAGGCTGTGCGAATGTTCCGTTGTGGAAACGTACAATCGTAAGATCCTGTTCACTGTTGTCAACCACCGGGACAAGCTAAGGCGTCCTGCAAGATCTGCCGGACAGATTCCTGAGGAAATGGCAAGAGCAATATCCATAAGATGTTTTTGATCCTTACTCAGAATGGATGGATCGATTGTAGGCAAAGTACATTTAATTGGTTCAAATGTTACTCGCGGAAGCAGCTCGCAGCCGTTCAAAGATTTTCCAATGCTGCCAGAGTAAGAAGATAGGCCGGAAGTGGGACCATCCAGGAATTGGAACAAGTGGCGTAGGGGTAATTCGTTAAAATGAAGTAGACAAACAGCCTATTGAACGGGTTTGCCTAGCTTCAATTCAAGGCGCCGCAGTACTCCATTGTGAACTCCTGTGTTCACTGGTGTTCCATCACAGCCGAGCACGAGAACGCTGTTGAGACCTCCGGGCACCTTAGCTGTGGCATAGTTGTAAATACTTTCAGAGATGTCCTGCCTAGATCCAGAGCCAGGTGTGACGTCTCCTACTAAGCCAGAAAGAGGTTCCTTCACAAGAGAGTAACGTTCTTCCATTGTTGCTCTCTGATAGTACTTCTCACCATACTTTTCCCTTGACAATGTCTTATCAGGTCGGCCATCATAGTAAAGTCCTAATACAGGACCACAGGCATTTTCCAAACTCTCGCGTTTAAGGGTTTTCACAGTTCGAGATCTTTCTCTAACTATTTTGCTCTGTCAACCACAAACGATGTATCCGATGCACTGATTATGCCTACGTCTTGCAAAACACCTGTGGCTATGGCAGCAGTGGCTTGACGCGATACCCCGAATCTTTGACTTAATATGGCGGTATTTGTAAGTTTTATTCGCATTTGAGACGAGGACGATGTTAAAGGCAAAGATCTTGCACTTGCAGTGTTCAAAGCCTTGGTGGGAATGTAATTGTCAGAGCCGAAGTTCTCCTCCATTTTGTTTGCATCACCTTCGTCGGAGGATGTTGAATTTGTTGATGTGAATTGCAGATCTTGCTGCGATGACGATGAACCTGAACCATGAAACGAGCTGGCCGAGGCATTACTTTCAGAACTATGGAGTAAATCATTTGACTTTCTCTTGAGACGCTTTTCCAGTTTCTTCGTTTCTTGCACATCGACCGAGCCGATACACATAAGTCGCTTAGTTCTTTGGACGGTAAGAAATGACTGTTCCTTTACGGGGACCTTCGATTCCTTGGGACACCTGCAATCACTTACAAGCTGATATGACAAAGAGAAAGCGGGAATTTTCTTTAAACTTTTCAACTCGTGCTTTAGTTACTACGCTTTTATCAATTCTTTTATATACTGCTTTGATATCGATGTATTTCTTGTGATATGCGTGAATCATATCCATCACTCGTTTTGTTGAAACAGTTGGAATTGAGGCTTCAGAGTATAGCTTCTGGAGTTTCAGACATACTTGTTGAGCGATTATAGAAAAAGGAGGTTCCTTGTTACCAGTGGCAGCAGATCCAATACGCCACCTTTCTTAAATGCAGCATTTTATTACATCTTCGTATATTGGAAGCATTCAAGAGAAATCTTTCGGTTGTCCAAAAATTAAACAGTTCAATGCACCTCGCTTCGAGAACTTCGTAGACTTTGCCATTATTTTTATTAAACACTATTATTATTTAAAGTTTCATTTTGTATTAAACACTAAATACAGTTATCACACAGTCTAAGCACTAAACAGTCAGTCAGCAATACTTATCGCTCACACCAGTATGAACTTCTAAATGATACAATATACATTCGATTCAACTTATCGAGTCTACATTGTTGACTCAACAATCACGTTCATTAAGACTATAACAATACTATCTGTCGTTTAAACACCAAGCCGTGGCACGCGAAATGGCTGAAGTGAATATAATATGTAGTTGTAAACTAGTACTACGTGGCGTGCCCTGCCCGTAAACAAAAGCAGTAAGAACTGACCATCAGTTTACAGTTGCTATTATTAGACCAATCTTTAAAACAACTTGAGCCACCTATTAGAAACACTGCAAACTTGTAATACGCTTCTTTCTGGTTTCGTAATTAACTTAAACCTTTGTAGTTATAAAATAGTGTTGCTTTAATTTCAATAAATGAATTATTTTGATTTAAGAAAAGGAGTTTGTTATTTATTTCATTTATGTGACAATTGTGGAAGTTCAGGCCTATTGCCAGAACAGAAGATATTATCCCAGAGTTCTGAAATTTTGCACAGTAATTAAATATATGCAACTGCACCTTTTCTTCACAATCGAAAAAGGCACATTAATATGATATATTATTACTGTGATTAAGATAATATATTTTAAAATGCAAAATTTTAGATTTTTTTTTTTACACAATTTCCGAAATTTTAGACCCCTGCCAGAACAGAAGATACCATTCTAGGATTCTGAAATTTTGCACAGGTAATATTTAGATGTAGGCACAACTTTTCCTTACTACCGCGAAAGGCATTATGAATTTTTTGAAAATTACAAAATTTTACATTTTCTCTATTTTTTTTTAAACCAAATTTTCGAAATTTTAGGGCCCGTGCCAGAACAGAAGATATTATCCCAGGATTCTGAAATTTTGCAGAGGAAATACTTAGATGCAGGTACCAGTTTTCAGCAGTACCGCAAAAGGGTCCTCAAATTTTCGATTCTTTCGACACCACCCCATTGCGTGTTCTACATGTAAGGGCTGATTTTCATGAAAGCTTGCGATTTGGGCGAGTAGTCAATTGAAACACGTGTTTTATTGCGTGTTCTAAATGTAACACGTGTTTCAATTGGCTATTCACCCAAATCGCAAGCAACGCACGCTTTCCAGAAAAGCACCCCATACGGATACCAAGAACCGGATGCGCTAGACCATATCCAATTTTATCTTTTCACTTTCTTGTTATAACTTTTCTGTTTTCTAGTGCGTAGTACATAGACACGAAAAAAACTTTATTTTTGTCAGCGATCCTTTTTCAAGACTCCCTACGTCTTTTCTGGGATGGATATTCTCTAGAAATCATGTTTTTCGGTTCTTGAAGCAAAAATTTACGGTAGGTCTACTGTTTTTTATTCTATATAAATAATGATCATCCTCATCATATATGCATCTGAGACGTATACGCGTTTTACGAGAGTCAGAAAATAATGCCTATTTTTTTACGTTTAATTTACAAGAAGAGTAAATGAAATGTACCTAGATGATAACTATAACATTCACGATTAATGTCTTTTCCCACAGTTTTTGTACGCTTTGAAACAAGAGCATATAGGGTACGGTAAATATCCTGACCTCTTCTTTCTCAGTCATTCCATCGACTGTCTCTTGAAATCAGGTTTTAAAAAAATGAATCCATGCACAGTGTGTATAATTTTGACTCTCTAGGTGGAAAGGATTCTGACTACAAACATAAAATAAAAAGTATGCAATATTACATGTTATAAATGAAGTACACATAACAATCTTCTAATGTAGGGGAAGGTGGGGTCAGACGGGTAAGGGACTACCAAGCAAGTGGGAGGTACTACCACTGCTAACAAGACAACAGTGAAGTGATTGAGTATATATTGAGTTTGTTACGAACGAAAACATGTGTGACCAAGGCTTTGATGTAATTTTCAAACGTTTCTCCAAACGCCGACTGAGAAGTAGTGTTGATGTTAAGGAAATAGTAATTTAAAAATATTAATAGACTGAATTTCAAACCACTTATTTAAAGCGAAATACTGCCATAAAGTACCTTCTTCACTCTCGTTTGTTTCTGTGTGTTGGAGGTTTGGGAGAGTAAGCAGATGGCAACTTTGTAAGACCCAAACACACACTTAAAATAAATAAATAAACTCTTCAGACCGTAATCAATTTCAAGTTTGCAAATTCTAATAAAATTTACTGCTTTTGTATAATCTGTTTTTCTTTGTTGGTAAATAAAATGTTAGTTCTCATCATCATAACAGAGTAAGTATAACACAGATTTTGTGATTTACATGACCTCCATCTTGACCCACATCATACGCCATCTTATACCGCCTATGTAACAAGATGGGGAATTTGCATGATTTTATTTAAAATACGAAAAAAGAAGATAAAATAATTGTAAGTTATAATTTTTGTTAGTTACTATGAAAGTTGATATTCTGACAAAGTTAATTTCTGTGTTGTATTTTCCTACTGGATATCTAAGATCCTTTACCAATGACATTTCCTAAAGTACCCCATGTTACCTCTCCTTTCTATACAGCGTGGTATTTTGTCATTAATTACAGATTTTTTTTACAATGGTAAAAGAACGAAGAGGCGGATCTGCATTTGACATTTTTATTTTAAATCCTAGCGCCATTATTTCCCTTAAATAAAAGTAAGAGAAAACACGTTGTACCAACCCAACTAAAAAAAAATAAAAGAGCTGTTCGTATGAAGCTGAATTTGGCAGAAAAACAATTATTTGGAATCACTAAGACTATCGCATCTGATAAATTCTAGGATGAGCTCACGGAATTGTCTTCTTTTGGTATTGATACATGAAAATTTAGCAATTTTTTTTTATTTCGTTATTCATTTTTCTTCGTCCGGTTGTAGCAGATGCACGTAAGCTTGTTATATAAAGGTCTAATATAATGAGAAGTCTGTGTAGCAAGTCTGTATCTATTCTGGAGTTTTCCTCGGGAATAGTTCTTTATTATTTATTCCTGGCTCCTTCCGAATATTGCCCAATACACTGAAAGCAAGTTTGAACTATATTTTCCCCTTGAAATAAACTTGTTATGCAGACTTACAAGCAATGTATACAAGCTATAGTTATGGAGGTGTAGATTCTGTGTCTTTTAGCGAAATCTTTAAATTTATCGAAATAGTTTCCTTTCTCACAGTTCACACATTCGAGAATAATTCGAAAACGCTTTATCAAATCCAGGTTCACTCCAGTTATCAGTACCGAGCCACCGTAGCTCACTGTTAGAGCGTTAGCGTAGCATTCGGAAGGTCCTGGGTTCGATCCCAGCGGACGACCATCCTGACTGTGTTTTTCCCTCAGTCACACCAGGCAAATACCGGGATGGCATCCTCAACATAGGCCCTAGCTGACACCTTCCCCAATCCTTTCCTCTCCCCTATCCCGTCTTGAGCCATAGATATCTAAAGGCCAAAAATTCAATTCAAAATTCCAGTCATCAATGCAGCCTCCTCGGTGCTTAGTTACCGTCATTAGAGTGCCCATGTCTGAATCTCTCCTAAACTGCTTTCTTCTTCAGATAAACCTTTACTTTTGTTTTCTGAAATTCTTGTTTCCCATGTTTTAATTTCTAGCCGGTACGAAATGTGCAGAATACATTCAAACAGATGGATCGAAGAATAAAAGGCGAAATATCAAAGTAATGGAATTCTTATTTACTTCTTCTCTTGAGACGATGATGTTTTCCCAGTTTTTTCCATTTGCTACTTATTGTTTGGTAGATTTCTTCTCTTTTTTTAATTTTAAGTACTTTAGAAAAGTTTTAGAATGTGATACATTTTCTACATCTCTCAGAATATATGCAATCAGGGCGTCTAACTTCGGCTTTTTGGAATTTTCAACCAATTTTTTAAAAAGTGTTCTCCCGGAAATTGAATGTGTCATTTTAAACAGTACAATAATAAAAAAACAACAACTTAAGTTTGCCAGTGGCGGCTCATCAGATGAAGTTGGTTAAGTTCTACTTCACTTACTGTTTTGATATGCATTCACTAAATATGCATTAATAATTATTGATTGAGCCACAAAGTTAGTCAACATGCTATAAGATTGGATAGTATCATTAAAGTATCCTGTCTAAGCCCAGAAATCCCAGGATAAGTGTTCATGAACAAGGATAGTAAGAACGTGTTGATGGATGTTGGTAGTACTTCACCTATTATTTGTGTCACGAGCCGCCACTGAAGTTTGCAAATATTCGCAAAACTTTTTTTTTTTTAGATTTAAATTAACAACAGTTCTAGCTTGAATATGTATATAGCCCATGAGTTTACCTTGAAAAGGGACCTGCGTATCAATGCATAATTCAATATATTTTTCTTATAAAAATTTTCTATTGGACATTTTTTTAAAATGAATCTGAACTTATACTAATAAATTCAGAAGGATTACTACTTACATGGCATTAACCCAGTAACTTACCTGATCCAGTTATAAGACCTCTTCCTAACCAAGGCTCAACAAATTTGTACTCTCTGCTTTTGTCAATGTGTTTCATATTACTCAGGATTACCTGAAATAGATTTCGAGGGAAGAAATAAATTATCTCCAATTTAAAAACTTAAAAAAGCAAATTCGACTGATTTGGCGGTTCTGTGTTTGCGACCGGAACACTGATTCACAACGAAACGCAAATGTTAAATCTGTTAGCACATTTTACAAATAACTGGAGTGATACTTTTTTTCTCTTTGAATACATGCAAGTACTACTTTATTGAACCTCTGGTCAGGTAAGGTAAGGTTAGGTTAGGTTTGGGTACCTCGAACTTCCAAGCGAACAAGCAATATTGTTGAGTAAGAAGTAAAGATGTCGCTGACACTAGAATAAGTAGATTGGTCACAAAATGCAAGACTATTTTTCTTGGGAATCGCAAAGCGCATGATATTCTGTGTGATCGCAAAACGCACAGACTCGATCTGACACAAGATCTTCGAAATTCGGAAGGAAAAAAAAAATCTTGAAGATTTGAACAAATGTTCTTCTTAGGACCTAGGATGAAGAGAATGCAAAATTTGGAAAATTCGACTCCTAAAAGAGAGAAAGGTGAATCGAAAAGTTTCCGAACTTCCTCACGTGGCGGATCGGCGATCTTAGAGCCTCAAAATCTATAGCAATGCTTTCTTTCTACAATTGATCTTCTAATCTCTCTCGTGTATCTTTCAAATTGACGTACATAAAGTCTCGAAATTTAACACAAAGACCCTTCTTTATAACTGGGTCACACCATTTTCAGAGATTTTCAAATTTCCTTCTTCTGACGGAGTAGGTGGGGCTAAAAACAAGGGAACAAATATAGTAAAATCTCGAATATCAGTCATAATGAAGAGGTGGCGGGACAAGAAAATCGGGAAATGCAATGTCACTTTTTTGTTCCAAAACTTGGATCAATGTTTCTGCCAATTCAAGTGTAGCTTGCTTAGTTCAAGACACACGGAAGAAGATAATAAATTTGCGGATAAACAGATAATCGAGGTTCTACTGTATGACGTAAGATCGCCAAGTGGGAAGGGACGGGAAAGAGCAAACATGATGTAGAATCGCCGCCAAAATTGATAACTTGTGGTCATAGAATAGTAATATTACATAAATGCATGACATTAAATTTGTAGGCAACCCTGACTCAAGTTCGAATACATTAAGGGTGAGGATATTGGATTGTAGTCGGCCAGGACTTATTTTGGAGGTACTATCCCGGTATTTGCCTGGTGTTACTGCGCAAAAACTTCAGTTTTCCATGGTTTTTCCTCAGTCGCATCAAGCAAATGACAGGATGGTTCCTCCAAATCGTTTTGTAGAAAAAAAAATCTGAGGATCACTGCAAAAATGAATACTTTGGAGTATAGGGAGCGCAAAATGAGAGAGAAATATGGTGTAGCATCATGGGCGGATTTAAGGGAGAGACCCTGGGGGTGCAATTACTTTAAAAACTATCGTTTAGAATGAAACATTTAAGTCATTCTAAAATGACTGGGGGGCAATGTCCCCCCACCCCCCAAAAAAATCTACCCATGTGTAGCATCGTGATAAAGAAATCATTTTCCGGACAAAGAATAGGGGATACAATATTAATTTGTACAAATTCAACACAGGTAAGTCAATATTGGGGCTGAAGTGGTAGTATGAAGGGACAGTGGGCTGGCAAATATGTCCTAGCATCACGGCAAATCCTGACCCAGTAGATTATCAGTCTCACAATACTTGTTAACAGTCTTTTCTTCTCTTCTTGTAAGTTAAACTTTCTACAAAGATAATTAATAGCACCTAAGAGCGAGAAACGAAACATTTTGCACCTGAAGTTTTCGTACAACTTAACGTATTTGTTACCCACTAATTCAAGAATGTATTTAAGAATTTTAAATTAGTGCACTAATTGATTTAATACGCTTACTTGATTCATCAAATATGTTATATACGTAGGACTGTGAAAGAAGAAACAGGTAAATGTATTAGAAATGGAACACAAGGAAATAGTAATAAAGATATGAAAAGAAATTTCTGTAGGAAATACGTGCTGCCATCTACATTTCATACATTATCACGTGTACACTTCACCCCAGTAACACATACGCGTTTTAAACGTTGATAAAACCGTTTTAGTGTCCGTCTTTTCAACGGTTTATTCAACCAGAAAACGTAGAATCAACGTTTTTTGCTTGAATAAACCGTAGAATCAACGTTTTGTGGTTGAATAAACCGTTGAAAAGGCGGACATTAAACGGCTTGATCAACGTTGAGAATACTTATGTACTACTGGGACAGAAGCGCTATAAAATTATAAAATGCCATAGTTTCACGCCATGAATGTAAATACGGTAAGGGATCTACTGCTATTGACGCCAGCACATGCGCACGCATCAAGAATACCTGGCAGTTGTAATCGATTAAAATTACAAATTGAAATCTTTCTCGATTTCTTCCTAAGCACCACGCTTAAACACTCAAGCATAGACAAACCAATAAGATAAACACGTTCATTCCAATCATCCAGGCAAGATTAATCGAAAACTGGCGTCAAGTTAAATTGTATTGGACCAGTCAATCCCTTACCTGGCAAAGTCAACACACAA
>JAGDQP010054490.1:0-13336 GCA_022664845.1 Lepisma saccharinum
TCCATGGCTGGTGAATCTGATTTCGGTGTGAGAGTGACCTTGATGCTTCGAGGTGTAGTCATTCAGGTTCCAGTCCATGTGTCATTGCTTCGACACTCCTTACGAGTCTTCCCACTGGCTTACGGGATCCAGTTCTGGTTTCTTTTCAGTTCGATTTGATTTTATATTTTCCCCTCGTTGGGAGAACCCCCACCCCATCCCCGTTGGTTCTGTGTTTTGCGTGAGCGACCGGTACCTTTGTTGTGGCTCTTGTGCAGTCACTGTCCGGCGCCGTGGTGGGGTGGTTTCGATAATCTAGAAATCGTTTGTTTGATTGTCTTCGCTACTACTGCATGCTTTTTTCTAATACTTTCAATTTCGTTTTCTTCCCAAATATAATCTTTTGTATTAAGTATTGTGTCAAAGTGAGAGTGAACAAATTTAAATGTTAATTTTGTTTCTCTTTCAGGATTAACAACACTGTAAAAACAATGTGGAAAGAAGTTTTAATCATTATTGTCCTCTTCCAAAGGAGCTCTTGTATAATGAAAATGCGTGAACTACAAAGTCCATTCAACAAAGCATTGCCAGTAATTTTGGATTCAAACGTGAACCGTAAATAATGTATAGTGATTTTCGGTGAAGTAGACTTACTTAAAGAAAATATTGGAAACTTACGCAAAGAAACCATCCTAGTTTTCCTTTCCGTCGGAAATGATACTGCTAACGAATCAGCATTTTCACCGCAGATTGTAGCCGAGGCAATGAACCTAAATTGTGATATTTTTCTTGTATCCACAACAGATATTTGTAATACTTATTCTCTAATTCACGATGCAAATAAACTGTCGATTCAGCGGAAGGTTAGAAGATATATTATGTTACAAGAACCTGATGAAGATGTCTTGAATGACTGGATGAAATGTAAACAGATGAAATTCTTTCCTCACACGTATATATTGAGTGCAGAAGATCACAACAAAACATCTGCTGAATACAAGGTTCTATCTGATAGTCTTGGTTATAATTTTAACCCAACAGGATTTGAAAAAGTTTCCGTTTTCCGTAACAATATGTTTCATCCCAGTTTGGAAAATGTGAAAGTCAAAAGGCTGTTGAACTTACGAGGGATTACTCTTCCACTAGTTTTGTTCTCTTACATCCCATTTGCATTTGAACAGAACTCAAAGTTTGATGGAGTCGATTACAGAGTAATGAAAGAATATTCTGTAAACCACAACTTTACAATACCTGTCGGTTTCTGTACTACCACGTGGAGAGAGTCTACAGATTCTGAAAACCAGACAACATATATCAATGTTATGAAAAGCGGAGAATATCATATTGGAGTTCCAAATGACTACCTTTTGAGTGACAATCTCCAAGTCTTTGATATATCTGTGCCTTACATGATGATTGATACAAAATTTGTCATTTTCACTCCGAGAAGAATACACTACTTATGGTCCATATTTTCACCATTCTCCAATAGCGTTTGGATATCTCTTATTCTATTTGTTACCTTCTGTTCAATTCTTTTCTATTCCTTTTCAGTGTTACAACATCGACTTCTTCCTAAATACTTAAACAACCCGTACATTGACTGTACCTATTCGTTCCTTTACTCTGTCAGTATTTGCGCCGGTCTTAGAGTAAGTAAACTAAAAGAATCTATATTGAGGCACTTAATTATTTGGTTCTTCATAATTTCAACTGTTCTCATTACAGCCTACAATTCAAATCTTGTATCATTTTTGACTGTTCCTTATTAAGAGAAACCAGTGGATACATTGGAAGAGTTTGTTGATGCTGGATTGTACTGGACTTATTATTACTCGTATTGGTATGACTACTTTAAACACTCGTTTAATCCATTCCTTCGTATTATAAGTTCTAGATATCTACCAACTGAAGACAACATCGAAGCGTATTCTTTAGTATAAAGAGGATAGTTAGCTCTATTGGCAGAGGAATATCCTTCAGGATATTTCAGAATAATTAATTTTTCAGAAAATGAAACTGTGGAGTTGAAATTGCATTTGATGAAGGAATCCATATGTCAACCATATCTGGTATTTCTTTTCCACAAGAATTCACCTGTTGTAGAATTGTTTAACGTTTTTCTTAGATCCCTCATATATTCAGGAATTATTATACAGTGGGAAAGGGAAGTAACTCGAAATCTATTGAAAAATATAAATGAAGAATCTCTTCGTCCATTAACGCTGAATGACATTGGCGGGTCATTTCTTCTATTAGTGTCTGGTTTGGGAATTTCTACAACTGTTTGGTGTACTGAAATTGTGAGGAAGCGTTTCCTGTGTCGTGTAAAAACAGTTTAGAGTAGATGTTAAGTATTTTTAAATCATCGGGGTATGCAGTGGTGGGTGAATGTTAATAAAGCCCCATTGTTTATTCATTCATATCGACCAGTTGGACAGGATCATCTGCTGACACTTATTTCCAAGAGAGTGGACAAAAGTGGGAAAATTATTCATTTTATTAGTAGAAAAATGTTGATCCTTTTTTAAGTCTCTTTCCCTGTATGTTTGTGCGTAGCGCAAGTGCGTGTCTAAATGAAAGCAGAAAGAAACTGACCGTAAATTTGGAATGGGTGACCATGCTGTATTATGTCATTTTCAATTTGGTGAGGCTACAAACTTTTGTTATAGCATTTCCGCACTACGTGTTCTTGGTCAGTAATGCATGCTAATGCCTGAATAAAGGCAGCTAGCGAGACACTTACTTTAGATTTGAGTTAAGCAACCTCATACACTCTTCCGTTTCCAGCTGGTGACACCATAACTGTAAGAAATAAACACTAAGAGAATAAGGAGATAGGAAAAGGGACAGTGAGTACAGGATTTTACTAGAAAGTTGTCATTATGATTACAGTACTTTCACGTTACATTTATAAGATATTGGTCGGAGGTTATAACGTTAGTCTGTTAGTTTTGCCGCAAGGAGCACTGCCAGTGAAGCACCAAATTCAGGCCCTTTTTGAAGAATTCCATTTCTTTGTCTACCGGCTTTACCTCTGGCAATTTTTTTCTAAATTACCTTTATGTTGAGAACTTTCAGAGGAACATTGACTAGCCTAATATTTTAGGCTTTGTTGATTCCGGGCTGTCCTGTTAAGTTTCGATACCAGGCTATTCTTTTAAATTCATCAAGAAGTCACCGAAAGATTGAGAATACATGCATATGATGCAATAATATGACATTTGTTTTCAATTACAGTGCTCTACAGTGTTACTATTTTCACTGTGTTAACTATTTCAGAACCGAGATTCAAGAAAAGTTTCCAATGCTTAAGAATTGCAATAGCGTCTTTAGACGGGAGCCTTCAGTCGGAGGAGTGGTATAAAAGTAACTTGTGTCTTTAGACGGGTTAAGGTACAAAATATACATATGCAGTAGCATCTTAGGACGGATTGCGCACTTAAGGGGTTAATAGTCCTCCTGATAGCTTACTTAAACAAAAGAAAGCAAGGTCCGAATCTCCCCAAATTGCATGATACTGTTCTATGATATTTCCTCGTAGTATTTGATCGATACAATAACACTGTAGAAGTTGTCCAAAGTTGGAGCGTAGAAAAGGATGTACGTTTGACGTTTACGTTGTTGGCACAATACGTGTTTTAAGTGCTGTAATTATACCTTTGAATCTTTTATTTTTTAATTCCTCTTTCTTCGCTCATTTAACTTACATTAGCTGTAAGTATTTATAATGTTTAATCAGAAATGGCAAATTTGATGGCCTGTTGAAGTAGGTGGATTATGTTATTAGTTTAATATAATTGAGTCACAAATCCTGCACAGTCGAATACGATGTGATGTGAGTACAAAGTCACAGCATGCTCCTTTGATAATTGTTTCCTAAAATCTATTTATAGCCTTGAAACATCTTTAGCTTAGACCGGGATAAGGCGGAGGAGAAGATTTTACAAGACAGTTGGCCAGGATCTAGTTAGTAGGTGCAATGTAAGCATTTGCCTTTTATGATTGAAAAACACTTAACCAGAAAATACCTGTGATCGTTCCCAAGATTTTCAGATTAAGCCAACGCTCTACCAACTGAACTATGGCTGCTTGGCTTTGCACCTTGAGTTCTTGTACTGATTTCACGCCTTGCTTTTACAACACTCAAGGAGAGCTGATGCAAAATTATCCAGGGTTGGAAACTCAAATAACAATTAAATCCATGTACTTCGATTGGCGCTGAAGTTGGTCCATCCAGAGGTCAAGTTGTTTTAACTGATATGATACGCTTAGTCGTTATAGAACACCACAAAATTACAATCATGGATGCGAGAGGTTCTTTCCACGAGATTGAGATAATTGCTCTACAAATTCCACCTCTAACAGCAGAAAATTTATATCTCTCTTAATGCTTAAGGTGGAACTTATTATAGATTCTGGATCTTGCTAAGGTGGCAACAGCGAAAACATTAAAAATACACCCCTTAGAGATCGATGAAGATTGTGTTCAATCCCAATTTTATTTCCTCTCAGTGATGGGTAATTCAGTTACTACTGGAATTATGTTCTGGATAATTACACACAGAAAGCAATATCCATAGAAAATTTGTTATTTAATCAATATATATAATGATTCTATACAACTATTTTTTTTTAAATTAAACGAAGTGTTACAGTAGATGCTGGGAGTACAGAACTGTATTGTATTGAAAGTTCACAAAAGCTAGGTTAAATAATGAAAATCATTTTGAATTATTAATACAAATTATTCAAAATAAAGATAAAAATGAATGTATTATTTTAAGTCATGATAATACATTGAATCATTTGAAACACTTACTATATCGTATGTTTCACACACATGGTGAAAACCATCATCTGGGATGAAGGACTAGTGACGATACGAAAAGAAACTGACACTGAAAAACATAATTTTTTCACACATTTCAGCCAATAAAAACTTGAAATATAGATTCTGGCTATATAAGAGAAAGCAGAGAATAAAAACTATGTCATTTAATGATAACATAACACATTTGAATGTCTTATTGCAGAAAGGAAGCCGAGTTACATTTTTTAGGTATAGGAGTTAATATTTTTGAATTCCCTAGTTACAGACACATCTTTGAGTGCAGACAGGACGTCGGTCACATTCGGTTATAGTCAAGAAAATGCACATTAAAACTTGTACCTTAGTGCAGAAAAGTACTGAGTCACTGACTTGGGTATAACTACTTGTCTGCAATAAACGTAGCTACTCTGTAGCGACGGACACTTGTCCCTTTCCACAGAGAAAGAGAAATAACTGTGTGGAAAATAAACTTGGCTCGGGGCTATCAACATACTGTCAAACTTGTAGACAACCAGTAACATTATTGATTTCGCAATGGGTGGCATCACGTCTACAAAAGCATGTGGTATCTGTGGAAACTACAAGAATACGTAGTATTTTCAGATTTCCAAGTATCATTACTTTGAATATTATGTTGAACTTAAGGGTACTGTCAAAGTTTCCGAATTCATCAAAGATTTGACTTCTCGCACCTTCTGTATGTCCAAAGGTGTAAGAATTGTAATTCCTACGCCACGTACGTTCCCAGTTGCACGGAAGCCTACTAAATTAAAGGACAAACTGCCTTGTATGTACAAGACGACGTCAAAGGGTTTTACGAAGATATTCTTCAGTGAGCCACTACAGGTATCAATGAAACAGACTCAGATGAAGAATAACACATGAATGTGTGAGCTTGTACAGTGTTGTACTTCAAACACCGACATTAAAGTCCAGAAAGTGCAGTACACTGTAATTCAATGATCAATCTATATTTTTTGTGGCATATATAACCTAACTTAACCTAGCTTATGTGGTAAAGCCATGACAACGGGCGTTTGTATATTTCTCGTCTAATTTCTAACAGTTTGCACTTTTATTGCAGAAAGGTGCCTGAGCCACAACTTTTCCATCTCCTCTGTCTCTCACAGCATACTGCAGGGGGCGCATTGAGGGTTGCAAAATTAACTATTCACTATGCTGAATATTTGAGCCAATAATGGTACATTTGTTTGATACACTATAAAAATTATACAATTTTTCTTACTTTTTTCTCAGAATTGTGCAAAAGTGACTCAGTTCCCTTTATGAAATATACCATTCATTTAATAAACATAATTATGATAAGATAAAATGGAACTTGCATAATGGTAATCATCCTGTGAATACACATTTACAATAAATATCGTTCATTTTTTTAACGTAAAATGGAACTGTTCCTCTGTTAATATATACATTGATCTTGTGAATTTTGGTCAAGTAGCGGTCAGCTTTTTTGTATGTCATATACTCTTTCGTATGCTCCAATTATGATCAAATTTTGAAATGTTGTTCTTTGGACTATACGCTTCCAAATTTCCAATAAAACTGTTTCTGGTAATTTTGTTGCTGTATGTCAGCCAATGAATCTCTGTCTATGAGAAGAGACAGATTACTAGGTAGTTTAAATACATATCATTTATTGGTTAATTTTTTCAGAGGACAGAGGGGTTCATGAAGTACATGACCCCTTACGCCATCTCTTGGAGTTTCCAGTAACTACTTCGTGTTTTGATAATCATCATTTTACAATTTATGTTGCCAGATGTCATTACTGTGTTTCTATTAGTGAAGTTCAAGTTTAAATTTTTCTTTGACACGTTTTAAAAATGCCTATTATTATCATCTTAATAGCCGATTACTGGTTTTGCACAATTTGTGTCACTTTTCTGTATGTTTCGCAGTTCTGTAGTGTATCTGAGAAATGAACTGATATGTGGGAATGTTAGGATTTTGTTACCGACTATTTGCTTTTATTATCTACAAATTCTACATATTTAAAATAGTTTCATAAAATTTGTCTGGTTGCCCGGTAATTTCTACTGAAAAGATTTGTATTATTTTTCTTTTAAAATGTTTGTACTAATTTCTTGATATATTACGAAGAATTTCCATCCGTTTTCTCCTCACCAACTATGAATAAAAAAAGAATCAAAATTTCTCTCTATGTATTTCTTGTGGGAGTTCTTTTCTCAGAAACTTTGCCCAGTCGACCAGCAATTTTTACTGGACCTATTTTCATCAATATTTTCGAAATGAGTTATGGTTAAGGCCCAGGATGAACTTATAATCCCAGGGTTTCAGGTTCAAATACGGCCGCAGACAAGTGTGAAATTTCCAACTGTATGAAAGACGAGAGAATAAGACGAATAAAGACAGGATGTAATGAAGATCACGCTTTTCTCTGAACCTACTTAAAAATATACGTAATTCCGTTTATTGAATCAGTAAATTTTTCTCACTGTTGACGACACAATCATGATCATAACAGAGCAAAACAACCTGGCTTCAAGCACGACACAGTCCAGTGGTAACCTTAATATGACAAATTGAAACCTGATTGTCGTTCTTGCTCTGTTAAGGCTATTTTAGCTAAGATTCTTGTCAACTAGACTGTATGATTCAACCTTGTTAAAACCTTTCTGGCTTGATTTGTTAAGTTTGCATCAAGTTAACACTTGATCCAGTTTCGAGTTAGGTCAAAATTGCTATGTTGGACGGTATTAATCATGTAGGCTAAGTGAAAAACTCAAGAAAGGTTACATTTGAAGAGACAACACAAACGAGCATTTTGGGTTAGATCCGAAAATATGCCGTAAAAGGAAACGGGAACCAGAATTCAAAGAAACGAGCCTTCGAAGAAACAATATGTCGTATACCAGAACCAGAATTAGAAGAACGGGAACCAGTATTTGGGTTAGATCAGAATATTAAGAATTGTATTTATAATAATAGTTTTGTTAATATGCACCGTTTAAGGGAAAAAAAATATTCAAAATTCGCGACGAGGGAAATCACGTGATCTGTGATGACTAAGCAGCATTCGAGAAAATCACGTGATCCGCTACCACCAATCAGCGCACAGTATTTTACGTCACGTGACCGATTTTGACTAATCAGAAAACAGCAAGGGGATTGAATTTGAATTTATTATGAAATCGGGTCAAATCTCATCACTCTACTAGTACTGGCGGAACAATTTGACAGAATCGGAGTTTTATGTTTTATGGTGCATAGTGATGAGTAGAAATAGTGGAAAATTCGGTTTAATTTTGGTTTTATATTTCAATTATTATCTGTGGAGTTGAACTGGCAGGAAAAACGGAGCAATCGGGAATTGCATTCTATGTAGTAATCTGAGTATTTACTGTAGATTAGTACTGGTATGGAATGGCCATCCGACTGGGGACTATCGTTGATATTACTGGTTAAAAGTAAGTGATAGAGCTATAAGTCTGTTAATGTTAGTGTGACGTATTGGAGGCCATTTTATTAAGTGCGGTATGAGCAAGCGATTTAAGTGAAAACCGAAAGTAGATTGATCCTCATGATAATTCCCATTGTTTAGAGTGCGAATATTCATGACCCTTGCATGATTGGCGGTTTGACCTTGGAACTTCACTTAGCGACATATGCTGCAATTTTGGTCAACTTATGATATGCTGTTCTTTGGACCGTATATCTTACAAAAATACGAAAAAATGGCTTTGTAGTTTCTTTCATTTACGTCAGCCCAGCCCATTGTTCCCTGTTTACGAGAAGAGACAGTGATTAATAGGTAGTTTAAAATATTCTTCCATTTATTGGTGAAAGAGAAGTTATTTTGTTTGGGGTCAGAGCCTATAGCTCTTTATGCTTCGCATGAAATCTTTAACTCCTTACGCCATCTCTTGAAGTTTCCAGTTACTACATCGTGCTTTCATAGATCATCAGTTTTCAATCTATGACGCCAGATGTCATTTCTGTGTTCCTGTGAGTCAAGTAAAAGTCTAAATTCTCTTTAAAACATTTTAAATGTTATCTTTATTATTTTAGGTGTCTATTGTTGGTTTTGTGCAATTGTCTACCAGTTCTCAATATCTCTCACAGTACTCTAGTGATGAGTAACTGATGTGTGAGGAGTGTTATTTTATTATGTTCGAATTTTGCTGGCGACTATATACTTTTATTATTATATTTAAAGAGGTCGCGGTGGCTCAGTGGTAGAGCACTCGTCTCTGGTTCTTTGGGTCGTTGGTTCGATCACCGCTAATGTCAATAGGGCATTGTGGTGGAGACATACTATGTGCCTGGCTTTTCTCGGGGTTCTCCCGTTTTCTCCCACTTTCGTCATTACACCATTTCTCTCATCATTCTTATCATCCATACGGACTGAGCCAAAGTTGCCTAAAGATCTTAAATAAAATTCAAATTCTAAAATTATGTTTAAAATTCCACATTCTGAAATAACCGATTCAACTATAACATTATTGCAAGTTAAAATTCCTTTGCATATGTTAAAATTATAATAAAATATAGTCTTACGGATCAATTAAATTATGATTATTCTGCTCGGTGGCAGGACTACGGTCCGAAGATCTCTGAACAAGGTGAATATTGTGGTTTACTTTCGCATGGGATGAAGATAACGTCGCGAGCTACAGTTTACAAGGGACTGTTAACCACCTGTGTCCCCACCCAGCGGGTTTCGAACTCAGGGACACAGTAACAGGAAACGATTTATTTTTCGTTAAGGCTTTTAGGCATCTAAGGCTCAGGCGGGGATAGAGGAGGAGAAAGGATTCGTTAAGGTGTCGGGCAGCGTTTATGTTGAAGGTGCCATCCCGGCATTTGCCATGTGACTGAGGAAAGCTCTAGAAAAAACTGTCAGGATTGTCGGTCGCTGGGATCGAACCAACGACCTCCGAATGCTATGCCAACGCTCTACCACTGAGCTACGGCGACTCGGTAACAGGAAGCGAGAATAACCACTCAAAATAAAATTTCAAGGTTAAAGTTTTTGCTCTAGTTTTTATCGCACCAGCATATATACGGGGAAGCTATTATAACCGTATGTGGGTCCATCTACTGTCCCGGGCAACATTTATGTAACTGTCGGTACCATTTGTAACGGTATGCGGGTCCATCCACTGCTTCGGACCCAGTTTAAGTAAGAATACGAAGTATGGATAATTCGTACCACTTAAGATTACAAGATCCTGGCTCGATCTATACCATCCTGTATAATGCTGAATGATGAGTTATTCGCCTGCTTTTAGTATACTGGCCACCATCGAGAACATATCCACGATCATTTCCGGCTCAAACAGGTTTTAACTATAGTGGGAACCTCCAACGTAAGGGATCATCACCAACTAAGCAAACGCTGAATGAACTTGGAAATAACCAAAGATAGGTTCTATTCCAAGGAGCAGTTACTACTGTATAGGAATATCCCCATAAAGGTATTCAACTATCTCAGGAAGATATCCTGAAAAGCAAAGAATATAAATAAAAATCTACCTTCCAATACGAAAAGGTATATTATTAGATCGTCTGATTTCAGTTACACAGCCGTTTGGGTCACTGAAATACATCTCACAACTTTCTACAGGCTGGTAGCTTCCATTGCTCCAGAATCGTGAAGTAAGTAATGAGTCTTTATATCTTGTTAATAGAACGATAAAGAATGATCTTTAACATTAGACGATATGCACATTTACACATATAATAAATAGACAGTCACATTCATAAACACGCATTGACAGGATTGATGCGCGGGCGACATCTATTATGCTCGACCGCGGCGATACTCTAGTCCAAACACACTTCATTATTGTTTTTAGTTTTGTCCACATGTGAGCGGTGGATCACCCGGTTACACTATAGAGGGTTTGTTTTTGTCTGTACCCCCTAGATCTCAGGAACTACAAGTCAGACAGAGATGATTCATACAACTTTGGATTCGTCATCGTTAGAAAGAGTGGGGCAAAACTATGACGTTGACTCTATTTTAGGAGTTAGATCTCAAAGGAGCATTTGATATTATAGGGGACCGCTTTGGTTTTATCTATACGACCATTACTTAGATTCTTCTTACGTAAGTACATAACATGTGGAAAATTAAATATTCGTATTTTGTTCCAACAGAGGTATTGGGCCTCACGAATATTTTTATTTTAAAAAAATCGTAAAAACTTAGGGAACCTTATATTTTGTATACCTTCAACACACTTTGATATGTAATAGTGTACAAAAAATTATCTTTCAACATTCAATCTCTTCTGTGCGAGAAAGCACTCTAAAAACCGGACCTTTTTCTTTTACGACGATCACATTTGCATGTTGACCACCTTGGTTATGTTTTAAGCTTTTCCTGCGCAGGACTAAAATTATCAAGAAGATTTTAAACGAAGACATGTCTTTTTTTTAATCTCGTCATGATAAACCTGGCCGCAGATATTAAATTTTACTTAAATGTCTGCAAACCACAAAATGTGGCATGCGCCACAATAAAAAATGGCTGTCATTAATTGAATCGGCAGTTTGAAGAAGGAAACAAATCCAAAAAGCTGTTTTGTGGAAAATTAACAAAAACTGTATAATATGTTTATTATTTATTGAAAGGAAACAATAGTTTTACTGAATATCCAAAACGGACTTCTGATACTTGCGTACTGCTCAGACAGTTTACAAGTATTATATTTTTTCCTGTAGAATTAAAAAAAGTTGGTGGATTTGTTTCCTTCTTCAAACTTATGGAAAAATGTCTGCACATTTTGAAGTGCTGAGACGTAAGAATGGAAAAATCAACCAGAAAATGAAGAAAAACGCAATGGAAACCTTCAAATGAATGTTATTTACAAGAAATGTATGCACAAAATCTAAAGTAACAAGTAAGTAATAAATGCAATTTTTCCGCTTCTCCCCACTGACAGAAATTTCGCCCTACAAATGTGCAAAACTGCCTTTATTCCGTAGCAGTGATAGCAATAGTTGGTATATGTAAATATCTGTTAACAATAGCAGTTAGAAATATCAGTGTATGAAAAGTATCTAAATGCGAGTGATTTATTCCCGCCTGTGAAAAAGAAGTTTAAAACAATATTTTAGACTAACCTATTTAACTGTATCCTGTTACGTGTGCAGTAGAGATATGGACGAAGGTAGTTTAGTTCTTACCATAACTGTTATAAAACTATCCTATGTAATTATCGGAGCTTGGATTTACTGGTGAAGAAACAGTACACCAAAACACAATTAAATCAGGAAAGTATAAAGCGGTGGGTAGTGGGAAGCGTAATTGTTTCATGCTGAATTAGTATAATAACTTGCGACTCGTGACAGGAAGAGCTGAGCCATTCTCGCGCGTGCGCATTACTCCTTAACAGTACTTCCAAACAACCAGTTGGCAGTTTAGCGTATTGATAGCATGTTGGAAAGCTAATGCAAGGAACCCGAGATCGATACCTGGTGTAGTTTTGATTTTTTAAATGAAAATAACGTTTATCTTTTGTATATATATATATAAACGCATTAAGAAATTTAATAAGATTAGTGAACAAACACATGTGGAGGTTAGGTAAGTCAGGTACGGTATTTTTTTTACTGCACACACGATTAACTCGTATTTTCACAATGTGCCCTTCCGGTCGCTAGTCATAAGTGTAAAATATTGTAGGCGTGATTATATACAGGGTGTTTATGAACTACACCTACAAACTTCTGGAGAGGGTTCCTCACATCAGGACTACAAGAAAGTTTCTCTAACAATTGTCGAAATGTGCATAGTGTCGGAGCTACAGGCTGCCGAAAGCATGGGAAAAGGAACGTTAGAGCTTCATATTTCTATCACCACGAACAGTAGAGCTGATGCGGCAGGGTACCGTCAAAGAAATTAAATCTACACTATCCAAAAATGCATATTTCAAAATTCTTCAACGGTCGCTTAAGGGATTTCCCAAAGACATTAGGAAGAACTGAGCATGAATGTAACGATGTTCCACCAGGAAGCAATAATTCGTTTGCGCCAAGTCGATAACTTAAGTAGATGACATATACCGAACGATTTTTAAAAAAAGTTTGGTTGCATAACAAGTAGGAGTAAGACTTGCATAATTTCATCAAATGGTTTATATATTTGTGATCATAGAGATCGAATATAATTGCAGGATTGCATGTTATGGATGACGTATGTCATCTTTACGCATATGGAGAGGTCGTTTAATTCATGTACATTGCGACGTTCCTCATCTTCAAATGCGAAATCCTCTATTTCCGTTGGGGAATCCCTTGCGCGGTCATTGTGGAATATTTAAATATGCATTCAAATGAAGCAGGTTTCAAGTCTTTTTACGTTACTATGCCGCATCAGGTCTACTATCCATGGTGATAGAAATATGAAGTTGTAAAATTCCTCTTTCCCTCGCTTTCGGTAGCCTGTAGCTCCGAAAATATGCACATTTCAAAATTTGTTTTCGAGGAACTTGTTTTGATGTGAGGAATTACTTCCAGAAGTTTGTCTGT
>JAGDQP010054491.1:0-13336 GCA_022664845.1 Lepisma saccharinum
GAACAGTCTGTTGGCTTCTGAGAATTCCACTATTTTCTCTCCTCTCTGGTTTCTTTTGCCAAATACAAAGTTTCCCACTTTCATGCCACTGTTCTGTTTAGTTCCTTCTTTCGTATTGAAGTCTTCTATTACATTTTTATAATGTGATAGGCTGCTATCCTGTCTTCTGTATCTGCTTGTATAGGTCCTCGATTTCGTCCTCCTGATGTGATGTTGTTGAAGCATATACTTATATAATTGCCATACTGTATTTCTTGCTTATCTTTACTACTAGCCATGCGATTCTATCTGAAATTCCTTCAATTTCTCTGATCTGAGTCTTTAGGACTTTATAAATTATAATGCCAGCGCATATCGGTTTTCCATTTTCTGTTCCTTTGAAGTAGAACGTGTGTCCTGACGGTAATTCAAATTGTTCTTCATTCTTCCTTCAGGCTTCAAATAGTCCCATAATGTCCCACTTAATCCTCATAAGTTCATTCTCCAATGTCTCTAATTTGTCCTCTCCTGCAAGTGACTGACAGTTAAGAGTCGCCACGTATACGTCCGTTCAAGTTACAGTGTCGATGTTCTGACAGTCTACAGCCCAAACCCGGGCATTTTGACCCTCTGACTTCCTGCAGGACTGAACGTTGCCGTTGCCAGCTGCATTCCGTTCTCCGAGTAATGAGGCCTCCGAGGCTGTTCCCTTACTTGTACCACCATGTGATACGAAAGGAGGGGTTGCAAACATTTGACTCACCACACTGTCTGCTAATGCGGGTTGGTGAGCGGCCCATCCATGTTCATTCGCTAAGTAGTTGCTTGGGTACTAACAGGCTCTACGACGTGAACGTATGAAATTGACATTAGGCGTCTATTCCGGTCGGTTCTTTGTGGGTATAATTGGGAGTATTTGTATGGATGTGTCATAAATCAGGGAATGTAACGGCAGACTCTCAAGTACCCCTCATGAAATGCACGGAGTGAAAAGCATAAAAACATACAAACATATATGGAAATATAATAGCAAAATGTATAAAATCTTAAATCCAGTGGGGGGCAACTGCCCCCTCTTGTTGACGCCCTTGTTCATTACCATTTCATTAACAAGTAGTGTAGGTAGTTTTGATACACATATTTTTTATATAAGTTCAACTTACTTGTAATTCTAGCACATGAGTGGATAGTTTTTGAACGCAAGTCCACTGCGATTTCAAAACTCGTTTCCGGGGTGAGAGCCTTAATGTGTACGTTACTTCGGAATTGTCTATCTGTCTGTATCTTTTCGAATTTTCTGTCACTGTTCCTTTCTATTTAAAAAAAAACTTTCCGAGGAGCATTTCGTACACTTTGGGAGGGATATTTCTGTGGTTTCCGCGAGAGTATATTAGACTAAACTCCCGGAGGGACATTTGTCATGCTCTGGGTGATTTTCATTTTGATCACCTCTTGAAGGAAACATTGTTGCATCAATCATTAAATCTACTCATAATAACACTGACTTTTCAATCTAGTATAAATATAACTATCATTCACATTAAATCATTTCTTCCTTTTTATACAGTATTCTTTCTCTCTATTTTGTCCTTCCCCAATCTACTTTTTCTTACTTTCATCCTTCCTTCTTCCATTTCTTTCTTTCTAGGTTTCTTCTTAATGCTTTACCTACTCAATTAATTTCTTTTAGCTTGCTTCCTTATTTCTTCCTTGCTTCCTTTCCACATTTCCTTTTACTTTAATTTTCTTCCTATTTTTTCTATTTATTTGTTTGTTTGTCTTCCATTTCTCGTTTCTTACTTTAATTCTTTCCTTCTTTTAATTTATTTTCTTCTTAATTTTCTTTTTCCTATCATCTTCTTTTTTTCCTTTATCTCCCTTTTTCTTTCTTTCTGATTTTGTAATTCTTTTATTTGTTACTTTTCTCTCTTTTTCTTTTCCTCTTTCATGCATACCTTCAGTCTTGCCTTTCCTTCTCTTCGTCTTACTATGCTTCATTCCTTCTTCCTATTCTATTTATTTCTTTTTGTTTCCTCCCATCCTTCATATTGGTCTATTTATTTCTCTTTGTATTTCTTCTGCCCATTCATACACTTATTCTTAGTTTCCCTCATTTCTTCTTTTGTTATTTTCTTGTTATTTTTCTTCCAATCTTTACTTTTTCTTCATTTTCCTCTTTCTTTCTATCTATTTCTCTACTTCCTTCTTTTTATATTACTTATTAGTTTGTTTCTTTTCGTCTTTTTTTCTCCTTTGTTGCATTAATTCTTTCCTTGTTACATTTTATTGATTTTATTTTCCACTTTTTACCTTCTATTCTATATGCCATTATTTCCTCCTTTCTATCCTGTATTTGTTTATTTGTCTTTTTTTTCTTTTTTATCTAGCATTCATTCTTACTTTTTCTCTTCCAATTCTTTCTCCTGCTCATAATTTTATTTTTTATATTTTGTTTCTTTCTCTTTCTATATTTCACCTTTCATTCTCTCTATTCTACCATTTATTTATTTCCCTTTGTGTTTTTTCTCATGTCGTACATTCATTCGTATTTTCCTTCAATTTTTTTTCATTCTCTTCTTCTTCCCTTTCTCTACTTTTTAATTTTTTCACCTTTATCTTTCCTCTTTACTTTCTTTCATTTCTTTCATTTATTCTGTACTTATATCTATTTTAATTCCCTGTACCTTTCCTTCCTTTTTATTACATTCATTCTTACGATCTATCTAACATTTATACGTTTTCTTTCTTCCCATCTTTCTCTTATTCTTTTTTCTTCCTACTTTCTATTCCTGTCTTTATTTATTTGTTTATTTATCTTTGTTTTTCTCTTTCATACATTCGCTTCTTTCATCCTCTTCTCACTTTTCAGCTTTCCTTCTTTTAATTCTTCCATTTATTTCTTTTTCTTTCTTTCATTCCTTAGTTCTCCCTATCTTTCTCTTAATACATTTGTTTTCCTTTGTATTCTTTTCTCCTTTCTTCTTAATCTATTCTTTCTTTTTTCATTTTTCTCTTTTGTTCTCTTCTTCTTTTATTTATTCTTCTTCGGTTCTTCTTTTTCTCGTTCATTCTATTCTTTTATTACCTTTCTTTTTAGTATTATTTTTACTTTTCATCTCCTTGCTTCCTTCCTCCTCTCTTGTTTATCATTCTCTCTTTCTTCTTTCATTTATTGCTATTTTTGGTTCAGATAATGTTTTCCCTTTCGCCCCTCACATTCTTTTATTTACATTATAATGACTGGAACAAAAGTTGATATTTCATAAACCTCTTGGTCTGTTTTTCACTTCACTTATTTTGCTGTTGCCGTAATCATATTATCTTTGGTAACATGTCTCAACAATTTAGTGGTAGAAATTAAGAAATATCGTTATTGGAATGGATGTAAGGTGTAGGGTCAAAGCAAGTTGATTGACCATTGTTGCTGGTATCATGAAAGATATTGAAATTCCCCAGCGAGAGCAGAGCGGCGTTCCTTTAGCAATGTTTCTAGACTTATATATTTTGAGTGCCCCCTTGGATGAGTGGTAACGCTCTCTGCTTTGTAATCAAGGAATCCCAGGTTCGATTCCCGGTAGGGACACAAGTGGTTTGGAGACCCCGTTAATCTGAAGATGTCGTCCTTAGAAGCTTACCAGCTCGTTTTAGACGTAAATAACAATTCAGCCAATCTTATTTTTTTGCATTAAAATGAAAAGTATATTCTTTCAGAGTGCTATAACTAAAAAACATTTTATGTATTGTCGATGGGTAAGTTGTTATGCTCGATAACTTTCAATCAAAAGGTCTCCTGTGAAATATCCGACGGGAATGTGTGATTCGGGACTACGTTTTAAACGATATGCCCTGTCCTTAGACGTTATCATCATCCGATGGAAGGTAATAGGAAGACCACCACTACTTAACCTTGACCAGGGACCTCCGGAACTTATAATTTCATCAGGTAGGACAACGCCATCACGATCGTTACTATCAGTACAGCGGGTAGGACGTTTCAACAAACAGCACAACTTTCAAATTTCCCTCGATAATATTTTACAACCTTCATTTTGTAGCAGAAATAAGCACTTAGTTTTGAAGTTATTAAGGAATAATTCATCAGGCTTCGCCAGCATCTGGTCTTCTTTTAATAATTATTAATTGAATGATTTATTAAGCCGCCGCAGAACTACTTAGTAGAATTACAACTTCCACACACATCAAGAGCTGTTTACCAGAAGCTCTTAATACGTAATTAAAATTAATAGGATTTAATTTTAAAATATAATAGGATACAATTTTAAAAATACCTTCAGTCTTGTGATTCTCACCACCCATTCCACTCACCTTGTGCCTTCACGCTTTATTCTTCTTCTTCGAACTGTAGAGCATTCGTGATTCGTCACACTATTTTCTTTCATCTCTTATGACTTCCTCTGTCCTTAGTTTATGCGTTTTTTTCTTCTTCTTCCTTCTTCTGGAACATAAAAACCTACTGAAAAAGTTGGACTAAGGTGTTACTTTATTAAATACCGTTCCGCTGAATTAGTCACCTGATGAAAAGTCGTTTTTGTATACTGGAGGGAGGAGCACCGTTAAGACTACATCAAACCTCTTTTCGAAATCCTTAATGAGATTATCGATTAAACCACCAGAGAGGCAGAAGACTTTTTTTTTTTTTTTGCTTTTTTTCCCCTTTAATACCTCTTTTGTCTTGTTAAACGTTTTTATTCTTTCATCGTGGGAAACCCATTAGCATGTTGTTGATTGTTTATTTATTTTTTTTAACCATGCTATCTTTTCGTCATTACATAGACCTCCTCTTTTGCTGTCCATAGACGTAATATTACCTTTAATATAATTCAAATTATGGACTTTCAATGATCGTAATTTGCCATTTTTAAATATGTATTTACCTATAGTTATAATTTACCTATAATTTACAAGTAGGAGAAACACAGAATTATTGTATCAATTGGAATAATCAAACTTCTATTGCTTGAATCCGGATTTATATGTAAGTTGAAATTGCAAAATATGTAGCTAAAAACTGTTTAAATATGTAGCAACTGCAAAATGTGTAGCTAAAATTGTTAAAAATATGTAATATAATATGTAACATTAGAAAAATTGTAACATAATTATTTAAATATGTTATTATATTTTAATATATTTTGCTACATTCATTCATATAGCAGGTATAAACAGAATTATATTTAGAAAGGTTATCTAAGTTCACCTGTCATAAATTCTACCAAATTATTTTATCTTGTTGGTAATGCGTAAGTATGGAATTCGGTATGGATGATTAAAATCGAATTGAATTTTAATTTTAATTTTAGGTCTTTGGGTAATTTTGGCTCAGGTCGTATGGATGATGATGGAATGAAGAATGTAGCAGGAAATGGGAGAACCCCGAGAATAACACAGGCACACGGTGTTTATCCAAAGTCCACATACCATGAGCTGGGTTCGAACCAAGGGCCCCAAACACCATTTTAAAATTGAATACCCTTTGGAGAGAGACAAGGAAAAGGCTATATTCAAATTGTTTAAATGCAAACAGCACATATACGTAGAAAATGGGCTACAGATATTCATGTTTAATAAGTGATTCATGTGCTTATAATATTTAACTTTCCTGTCCCGAGAATGCAAGAATAAGTGATTCACCCGTTCTTCCTGTCATTTTCATTTCAATAGTAATCCAGGAAACACAAATGGTACTACCTCATTGTTGCAGTGCGTGGAGTAATGATTAATAATAATAATAAAAATACACTTTAAAGACATACTTTTCTTCGACAACTCGTACTCAAATGTAAAAAAAAAAAAAAATTGTTTATGCATGACTAATAAGAAAAGCATGCGGCGCGCTCAAAATGAAGAAGCAATGAATTAACAAGTACAAGTGTCAGTAAATAACGAACTGTGTGTGGATGCAATTCAGAAACGTGCTAGTAATGGGATACATTATATGAATATGACAGATTGGCAAGAAAACAGCAGGTTTTGGATGTGGTGAAACGTGAAAGTTGACGCATGAACGTGCAGAAATAGATGACGAAACTGATAAAGTGAAAGCGTTTGAAACAGGAAGAACGAAAGGAGAGACAATAGTTGACAGCTGAGATACAACTGATGGATAAAATGAGAGAATGAGAAAATAAATCACTATGTCAATCAGTGGCGTCGTAAGAGTGTTGCACTGCCCCACCTTGAGAAGGACTCATGCCGGTCGCTGGCACAAGTGAATAATCGTGTAATAAGAATAATCAATGCAGCACATCGATGGTCGTCGGTGACGTAATATCTATGCCGTATCAGGACTGTTACTTTTGCGCTTGACTGTAATGGCTGAGGAGCAAGACTCTCCACAATCAGAATACCCATTTTTATGTATGGGTTACGGCGAGCGAGATAGAAAATATCTGTGTTGACAAGTGAGCCCCCGTGGGGTTTCCAGTTTTCCCGTGGGGCTCGGAGTAACGAAAAATAAGATATTCCGGCCAACAGTAGCAGTGTGCGCTCACGATTGTCTTGACGAACATGCATCAGTTCACTTGCCCCGACGCCCCCAAGTCGCAGATTACCTTACGCCGCCACTGATGTCAATACTTTGTTTTGAGAAAAAGGAGAATATACTTATTTATTGAAGGCAATTAAGAAAAACAGGCAAACGGAAAAGGAATTTAGCAAAGTTAGTGGCGGTTGAAACATAGCAGATAGACTTTTGTTCATGCATACGCCTCAAATAATTCTGTGTTAATAACCGTTTACTTATTATTATTTTTTTTATATAATATTTGTCTCGTAAATTTTAATGTATATGAGTGATATTCAAGTTGGTCTGGAAGAGCGAAGAGGTTTCGTTGAATAAACATCTATTAGGAGCAAAACTGATAAAAACTTTGTTTTTATATGGGCCAGTCTAGTAACTTTGGACTTCGGCCCGTCACGATCGCTCTTTAGCCACAGTCATGCCCCTGCCGAGACATGAACCCGGGACCTTCGAGTCGTTGGCCTACCGCTGTAGACCGCACAGCTACCCGGCCGGCAGGACCCAAACTGAATTTTACCGTAACTTTCTATTGTAATGTATACTAATTTGTGATTGTTATTGGAACAGGATCGTCAAGCAGAAGAGGAAGATTTGTTTCAGAGACAGTGTGATTGGCAGAAGAAAGTCATTGGCATTATTGCTATTCCATGTTGTGTCATGTGGACGTCAAACTATACATATTTTATGTATTCAGTGGACAGTCTGAAGGTATTTAAAGAATCTAGGCACTGCATGGTTTAATGATGGAATATTTTATAAACTTTAGATTGGGAGTACGTAATTATTTCGTTGATTGATTGATTGATTGATTTCGCAGTCTTCAGATACTACCGAATTTTGACCATTTTCCACTGAATATATTCAATGACGATAACAGCAAGGGAAAGGATTTTGGAAGAAATCGGCCCTCGCATTATTCAAGGTACTATCCCTGCATTTGCCTGGTGTGAAAAAGGATAAACCAGACAAAACCTCATTCATAATACCTGACACAAGAAATCGAACCCGAATCCTCACGATTAAAAGCCGAGCGCTCTATCGACTGCTCTACTTCTTTTTTTACTTAGAGTAAAAGATATGTTTTGAATTTGAATTTCATTTTAAGGCCTTCCGGCAACTTTGACTCAGGCCGAATGGATGATGATGGATAAATTTATGGAATGAAGAAAGTGGGGAGAATACGGGAGAACCCCGGGGAAACCCACGTACACGATATTTGTTCACCACAAACCCACATGACATGAGCAGGGATCAAATCGACGATCCCAAGTACCAGAAGTGAGAATTCTAGCCGTTGAGCCACCGCGGCCCAAAAGATTATTTTCAAGATACTAAATATCCACTGAGCATTCACGCTATTTGGAAGTGTTTTGTCTTGAAATACTACTTGTCTTGTAGGCGAAATAAGTATTTATACCTTGTTGTTCCGAAGTTTGAATTAATTAATTTTATTTCAATATCTGAAGTATAATGACGGGACGGGTGTAAGCCATAGTGCTGTTACCACTCATAAAATTAGTTTTATCATATCATATCTTATCTGAAGTATAATGAGGAGTAAGAAGTTGGCTTGTGTATGTAGAGAGAACTGATTTGCAAATAATAAATAGTATTCTTTTGATTTGAGAATGGAGTTTGTTTTAGTTTTGAATTTTAATTTGTTCATTTTCTTTTCTTTGTATCTACAGCTCAGGTTGAAGTAGGGTAGATGATGAGGAAGGTATCGCTCAAAGCTTTACTTAATGTACCATCCCAGAATTCGTCTGAGGAAACTTAGGGAAACTCCGGAAGACCTCAGTCGGGATGCTTGGCCACGAGGTTCCAACTCGCGTGCCTACCGATGTATGCAACTTTTTTCCGCCTGGATCATGTGGGCTGAAGATTTATTTTACTATTGCATTTTAAAGTGTTTTGGGGTGAAAATTTCATAAACATAATTCTTACGTTCTACATTCATTTGAGAAGGCGGCTGTTTTGAAAGTTATGTTGCATGAGATCCTATGACCACTAATAGTATAAACCTTTCAATTGCTGATCTAAATTAACCTAATCTAATACTAATCGCTTGTTTCTTGCAGGTTAAGAATCAAATAATTAACGAGAAAACATGGATGCTTGGTATAACTGGAGCAGAAGGATTGTGGGGGGTTGAAAAGGCATGCACTAGTAAGATAAATGCTTGCTATCGTCTAGCCCAGGGGTTGGTCTAGGCCACGGTTTCTCAACGTGGAGGTCGCGACCCCCAGAGAGGTCGCGGATTGTATGTAAGGTGGTGAAAAATAATTTTAACTGAGGTTTGTACATTAAAACTAATAAATTTATACCCTGGTATTTTATTTTTCTTATTGTTTTTATAATTAGGGCCTACTAAAATAATGTAATTTATTGAATAGTTTTGAATAATGTTAATGAGGATGTTTATTATCAAATACAGCAGATCAACGGGCATGTTTTGAAATGTCATGTTTTTATGGGTCGCAGAATGGAAAAGGTTGAGAAACGCTGGTCTAGACTTTTATGGAGACAGTTAGAGTAATAGATGGCCGAGTGAATGAATATGATGGCCGAGTGAATATTAGGTTTGGGACAACGAGAGAGACGTCATAGAGGGGAATATCTGGATGGCTTGGAGTACGTTTTGTATAACAATTTTAATGAAAATATGGATATAGTAATTCGTTCTTTTTAGTTTTTAAGTTAGGAGTTCGGTATTCTTATTTCCGTCAGTTCTACACGTAATACTAAACTACTCATATATCCTACGCCAAAACTCTCAATGGAATGAGTCATTGGAATACTAACATATCCCAAAAAGCCGTCGAAAGTTATTCTTAGGAATACCAACTTCTACCACATATGAGAATACTGTAAAATGGTTAGATAGTTTTGTATATGTCATTCTGTCCTAATGTAAATGTGTATTTCTAGCATTGAGCCTCGGTGGGAAGAAAGCCATGAGCTGGTATATACCATGAAACTGTCTTTAAATGGTCAATATAAGAATCGGATACCTGAAATAGTTATTATCAGCTTTAAATATGAATTTGAAGGCATCTTTGGGTCAGGCCATTCTCAGCTTCGAGCGAACGCATTCAAAGTAACTAAAAATTTTAACCACTTTTAGTAGTTATTGTTAGTGTCTTTTGTTATTGTCATCTTTTATGTTATCAATATTTTAGTATTCTTAATACGAGATGTTATAGTGTTAATGTGTTACTGAAATTTTTGTATTTACGTCTGATTCCATTAAACTTTCCGGTGTAGCAAAATGTTCCTGATTAACGATATGTTTAAAATCAAATAACAGAATTTTGAGAATTTTATTGAAATGATATACACCCTCCATTCCAAAATAAACCGAACGTTTTAAAAAAACAAAAAAACAATGTACATTTTGGAACAAATCATTTTTATTAATCAATGTATTCCCCTTCTGCATCGATACACATATTTGCACGCTCCAACAAGTTGTCAAACGACTTCTCCATGTCCTTTATTGGAATGGTCTTTAGGACGGCGGTCGTCGCCTTCTCAATGGCTTCAATCGATGCGTGCCACTTTCCTTTCATCGCCAAATGCAGTTTCGGGAACAGATAGAAATCGCACGGAGCGAGATCTGGTGAATAGGGCGGATGATGCAAACGAATAATGTGATTTTTGACCAAAAATTCAGTTACAAGTCGCGAACGATGTGATGGTGCATTATCGTCCAAAAGAGTCCAACTGCCGATTTCTCGATATTCGGGCCGAATACGACGAATTCTTGCCAGCAAACGCTTCATGACGCCCAAGTAAAACTCTCCAGTGACTGTCTGGCCGGGCTGAACAAATTCTTTGTGGATAATTCCTTTTGAATCGTAAAAACAAATCAGCATCACCTTAACTTTTGACTTCACCAAGCGACTTTTTTTGGGTGGTCCTTCATCCGGCGCTCTCCATTCAGCACTTAGCCGCTTTGTTTCGGGCTCATATTCAAAACACCACGTCTCGTCACCAGTTACAATCGATTTCAAGAAGTTTCGATCCTGCCGAGCACTTTTAACAATGTCTTTGCAATGCGCAATTCGATCAACTTTTTGGTCTTCGGTGAGTTTGTGTGGTACAAACCGCGAATTAACCTTCTTAAGGCCCAAAACTTCGGTCAAAATGCGGTATGCGGTTGTTTGAGGAATGCCTAATTCCATTTCAATAACTTTCACCGACGCTTTTTTGTTGTGTTTGATGAATTCACGCACTTTTTCGATGTTTTCTTCCGATAATCCGGTTCTGGGACGGCCTGATCTTTCGTCATCATCCAGCGTCTCTCTACCCGATTTGAATCGCCTGAACCACTCGTAAACTTGCGTACGGGATAGACACTCATCACCATATGCATTTTGTAGCATTTGGTGCGTTTCAGTAAAAGGTTTACCCAGTTTAACACAAAACTCAATTGCAGCTCGTTGTTTGAAACTCATTTTCCGACCGATGTACACAACACACTGACAGTTGAAACGCAATAACTTTGTTGCCGTGCATCCAAATGTCATGACATTTATACCAGTTGTCAATGAGGGACTACGCCATCTACCGGTAAAATATTACAACAGATGGCACTAGTGGTACTATTTGTTTTCAACAGTTCGGTTTCTTTCGGAATGGAGGGTGTAGATAACTTAGCTTAAAATTAAAAAAAAAAAAATACCAAATTACCTCTCGGAATGTGGCACATCACACAAGTCCCTTTCGTAATTGATTTAATTTACATATGAACTGAACAACCAACTGTTGCCAAAGCTCGAGCTAAATCTACATAAAGTATGACGTCCCTCAACAAACTCTCTCCCGAAGTAAGGAATGGAAAAGATGGCTACTAGGATGGTTCTTCAGGTTCCATCTCAGCATTTGCAGGTGGAACTGATAAAGAAAAACTACGGAAAACCCTCAACTACACTGGCTGACAGTAATACTCGTACCTACGTATCTCTACGTTGAATGAAGAGCAGATGGAATGTTGAATTATAGGAAAGATACCTACATTCTCCGATTGTTGGAGTAAAGGTTCGTCGTGCCGTGATGTCGTATAGATAGTAGGTCTTTTTTTTTATGGTTTTGAAGCAATCGATTAAACTATTAGTTGTATACTGAAGCGATCTTTTCTTTTGATAAATTTTAGCTAGAATCCGCCTTGAATTAAAGCCAGAACACAAATAGCAAAACAAGGGTTGGAAGCACCATTCTCCAAGAGAGCTCTTAACTAACATTAACCGAATTTCAGCTTTGTCAGGAAAACTTCTCTCTTTTTCCATTGACGTAGAAAGATAGGGGGTTCAAAGAAACAGGAAAAGACATAGACAAAAAGGTTTCCTGAGACGCAAGAAGGTGTCTTTAGATTTCTTGGGATTTGTGAACAAGAAGAAAAGTGCCTTCCGGTTGACTTGCAGGAGAGACTTTGGCACAAGAAGATAGAAAAAAAGAAAGAAAGAGAGGCAAATGCATTTAGTCTCAAGCCCGGAACGCCATTTAACACAATTACCTTCTCGGAGTGTCTCGAGGCAAATCTGGTTTAAGATCTAATCAACGTTTTGTGATCCAACCTGAAGCCACTTGTCGCCATACTTTAAGGCTGGTGCTCTTTAAACCAACACAAGGTGTCGTATTTGCTTGTGCGACTGTCTGTGTCCTCCTTGTATGTGCACTGTGCAGCCGGATAGAAGGAGACGAGAGTGTTTTCACAAAATCACACAGCCTAAATATTTGTACTCGGCAGATCATAGTTAATTGGTTTTACCAACAATAGTATGCAATTTCGCCGTAGCGGGAACTTAAGAGATAGCATATAGTCGTAGATACGAAAGCTATAAATCTCCGTTTCAGAACAGTGGGTGGTTACTGGTTATTGCGATTATACTCAAAACGATAAAGTTTTATGCTTTTTACACATATCTTTTTATGAGATCTCTAATTTTTTGCTTTCGTACTAATGGAGTGTAAATAATGTATCTAGAAAGTGTTAATGTGTTATAATGTGTTCCTCGAATTCAGTTTAAAACATTTGATATCTAATTTTAAAAAAAATAATAATAGTTGCATATATTTTATTCACAAATCTGGTGATAGAATTAAAGCAAATTGGTTACCTTTGCAACGAACTTCAATATATAGGAAGAAAAGTGAAGAATTCACTGTTACTTTTGGTTCAGATGGTCAAAACAATACGTTCTCATCGAGATGACTCACTTTCTATCCCCCCCCCCTTTCCTACCAAAACTGAATTTTGAGACATTCTATCTTGTATGGAAGAAACGTACAAAATATTTTACGAAAAAGAAGTGTTCAAGTATACCGGAAGTGATTCAAATTTTCTCATTTCGGATGTGCAGAAGATACATTTAAAATACATGCGAAAAGAGTGTAAGACAACGCGGTTGATCATGAGAATGCAGTGTCTTTTTCCATCGGTTGGCAACACTGACAGAAAACAACCAAACCTGTATTGAATCACATGTTAGCCTGCTGTGTTTCCTGTAGTTTGGTGTATATCGATCAGTTTTCACAGGACTAACAAGGGAACACCTTATATTGATAGTAGCATTGCCCAATCAAACAGTGCGCAATCGATAGAGGAGTGAAACAAAGTGAGAAATCCAAAGTTTTACGTGCCGACACCCAGAAACACAGGAGATACAGAGGAAAGAAGGATCTAGAATCATGTGAAGATAGCAATGCAAAAGATACATTGACACAGAAATAACTTCAAAATGATTAAAGTAATCAAAATGAGATTTGCACAACAGTATAGTAAGCAAACAGTGTACCCACAGACGTGCTCAATAA
>JAGDQP010054492.1:0-11540 GCA_022664845.1 Lepisma saccharinum
CAGGAACAAAGGAACTTGGCGCGAGGTGGCAAGGTTCATGATCTTCAAGCTATAAGGGTGGTGGGGATCTTAAAACCCACTACGTCCACCGCCACCAACCCTAAGGCTGTTGCCAGCTCGCGCCAAGTTCCTTTGTTCCTGTTACATGCTGTCACCAAGGAACTTGGCTCATCCGTCTCCCATTTCACACCTTTTTAGGGCTAAAGAACTTGGCTCCACTTTTTGCACCTCTGGTGTTTTTGTTCGGATTCGATATTTCTTTTCTTCTAGCAGAATCCTTCATTATACTTCTTTTAAAGATTTTAAGTCTTATCTATTTAGAAAACTCTTATTTCTTCACTGTACTTGTTACTATTAATCTCTGTCCATTAAATATAGTGCCTAAGTATATTTGTCCACAATAAAAGAAATGTAGCTGGTAAATAATGAAAATTAAAGCTGACTCTTTCAGAAATATAATATGTAGATTTGTTGCCTTGTGTATAGTGCTCGAAGAGCACCTTCTAGGTTGGGAGTTAGCCTCAGGATGAACGAAAAATATATGCAGTGAACTTTTTGGATTTAAAAGTGAAGATGAGAAAACGCTATATTCCCGTAGATATTCTACTTTAACCACCTTGGTATAATGTTTTTCTATATTTTATTGCACTGCCATGCATTGGTTTTCGCGTATTATCCTGAACCAACGTTGTTTGCTACTGGGCTATTTTATTGCTGTTCCATTTTGTTGGGACACTATTTTAACTTGAGCTGTTTTTTTGCTGTGACATTTAGCCGTACGATGTTGTTCTGACGTGCGTAATTTTGGCGCTACACAGATTGGAAGTTTTGTTGGCAAATGTTATTATGGTAGTGGCGCTTTTGTGACAAAAATATTTTAACAAAAATGCTATTCCGTAGTTGACTCTATCTTGGCCAGCCCTTTTATTACGCTCTGTTCTGTCATGTAATCTACGTACATGGAATGGTCGGAAATCTATTATTGTTCTTGGCTTTGCAGAACGCGCCCCTCTGACATTTATTTTTCTCTAGGTCAGTGTTTTCCAAACTGTGTTCCGTGGAACATTGGTGTTTCGTATATGTAGGTGTCCCGTGGTGATCTCAGTGGTCTTAGTGCAGTACAATTAAAGGGATTCTTGTTTATGTTGATAGATCATCAGTTTATTAAAGCCTTAGGGCTAACTAGCTGCCTTATATATTTTAAATAAAAAATCTATTTCAAATTCAGATACATAATTCATGCCTGTCGCCAGCCATAAACTGTAGGGCGGGTACGGAATTGGGGTGACGGGGCACACGAGTCGTGATACAAGATTGCACATCATATTTACATTATTTTTAATATTGCAACATTTATTTCAAGCTTTCACAAAAATATGATGGCTGTTGTCTGTGGCTATGAGTGTTCAGTATGTATTTCCTAAAACAAAAAGTGTCCCATCCGCAAACAGTTTGGGAAACATTGGCGTAGATTAAGAGGCTACGGCAGCCTCTAAAATAACCGTTCAGTTTAACATGGATTTTGACACATTTGTAGGAATATCATGGTTTCATCACATTCTTTCGAAGCAAGTACTGAATAGGAAATAAGCAAAGGTTCCAGGAAGTATTTTTTTCTTAGAAATAAAGGTTGTTTTAATAGTTCACGTAATAACTTTCTTATGGAATTTGCGATTATAATCATCCGCATTTCTAAAGAGAAAATAACTCGCCAGGTCTTCACTTAAGTAACTTCACATTGCCACGAAGTATGTCGAATTGAGGTGTATTGAGGCACTTTTTCGCAGGAACTAAATGAAACCATGGTATTCGTAGAAATGTGTGAAAGCCTATCTTAATTTGACGCTTAATTTGCAGGCTGCCGTAGCGAAGTACCTCTACCTTTTTAGTGAAAGATCTATTTGGTTCGAAATTTAATGAATCCGGGTATTTCTACATAGGAGTTGAGAAACATATGAAATAACATATTTCATATGTTATTTCAAAGAGTTTATTGCGTGTAGTCTTGTTTGTAGGTACAAGATAGTATTAAATACATGTGATGAGCCGATGAAGTTACTAATTGATGGTAAAGGCAAAAAGGCATAAGTTCAGTACATATCGCGCATGATAAAGAAATCCTGAGACAAGAGTCCATGATAACATTTCGGTTCATCAAAGACGTCGGTTTAGTGAACATACTTTCATATAAAGATAAGAATTAAACAGCAAAGGAACTTTTAACTCTGTGCTACTTCGCATGAGTATCCTTTTTATAGAAATTAACACGCGTGTTCTTTTCTTACATAAAGTGCATGCTGGCGGGTTCAAAGTTGGAATGTAATTCTATCCTTTAGATAACATATGCCCATTATTTTAAAACAGGACGGATTTCGAAATCCCAATGAGTGATTTCTTGTGTTAGTAAAAAAAAACTATGCACAATATGATGTGTTGCAGTTTTGAAATGCAAATAAAGACTTAAAAGTAATATTTAACACAACATCCGTTCTTTCTCTAGTTGGATAGCTAGGATCTTATAATGATTTAAGTTTGGGTTTTAGTTAGTATTACCTCTGTACCATCAAGTTGATTTAACGTTGATTAAACTTAAATGTCCATCTTTTTGACGATTCATTCAACGAAATCATGATATTCGTCGATACGTTTCCGAGTGAATACAACGTCGAAAAGGCAAACATTTAATGGTTTATATCTTCAATTTATTCTACATGTGTAGTAGCATCAATAACACAAAACCTGATAGCAGTGAATAATCTTCTAAATAAAAATGAACAAGGATAAGCAGAGAGAGAGAGAGAGAGCAGTTCACGCTCAGCACAGCTTTATAGTGAAGTTCTCGATGTTTGATCGAAGTTTAACTCTCGTAAACTACAATGATAAACTGAGATTCACATAGACTAATGATTGTTATTACTTTCTGAGTAATTGAAAGGGCCAGCGTTACAAGTGACAAGGGCTTGTAACGTGTTGAGAGTAAAGAGAATCCTCGGTAATGATTACTGTCAGATTTATCGCCTTTATATATACTGTAAATATAAATCGGAACTATTACTGAGGTTTTCCACTCCTATGGAAGCTCCTCCCTCCTTTCTTCATATAGCACGTATCAATTTACATAGTTCTCTGACTAGTACCGTTCCTACTGTTTTAATTAATTCGACTGGAATGTTGTCAATTACTGGTGATTTGAAATTTTTCAATTTCTTTATTGAAATTTTGACCTCGATCTCGCTAGTATTAGGCACCCACGGTTCTGCGGTAGAGATTTCAAATTCCACTCTTGTTCTCTGGTGTGTACATTAAGAAGCTTGTCGAATTAACGTTTTCACACATTGTGAATTTTAGTCGGATCCGCTTGAAGATTTCCAAGTTCATTTTTAATCACCTCTAGCTTCGGTTGGTAACCTTTCCATAGCAAGATTACTCCTTTGTATAGATCTCCGTTATTTTCCTTACTGTTTCCCTTTATCTCCTTAATTTTCTACGTCATATATTTTCACTTGTTGTTTCTAAAACCACATGTGGCGTTACGTTTCGCGTTACTGTAGTGGTTAGCAAATGAAAATCGAAGTCATATCGAAGTCATGTTTTAGCAAAGTTTATAACCAAGCGATTACCGCTTGTAGAACTTTTCCCATAATATGGTTAAATTTTGAACGAATTGGGTCTAATCACTGTCAGAAGCAGCAAAATCATACTTCGCATTTTCTTTTCAAGCCTTACATTAATCTTTCACTTTCTGTAGAATTTGAGGAGGTTATGACTTGTCTTTGAAGGTGGATAAGTCTCCTTATTTCTTAGATTCATTATGAAGTAAAAAAAAGGGCAGCAGAAACATAGAAGGAGACAAAGACCCCTGCAATAATTAAATGTCTGCATGCAACAGGTATGACGTACCAATGTCATTTGAAAATTAAAGTGTTAACGCTCTTTGGAATGAGAGACCTTGCAAAGCTTCCATTTCAAGGCTAGCAAATTAGTTACCGTATGTTTTGAGAAGATCATATTGTAATGGTCTACAATTTGAAGACAGTAGCCTATGCACAATTTTTGTGGTTGATGCTAACAGCACAATATTAATAGTAGCAGAGAAATAATATAAACTTCTACGTTATTAAATATCATAAAATGTTCATTTATGATCATAGTGTTGAACTGAAATATTGCAGAAGTTCAATTCGAGTTGCCGTTTTGAATCTTCAGTCAATCTAATACATCAAAACGTATAAATGAAATTAAGAAAATACGTATTTTTACATTTGTATTCATCGTAAATTGTAGAACAGTCTTTCGTTTAATAATATCTCATTCTGGCAAGACGCTATCACAGTAAAAAGGTATAAAGAATATTTATGGTTTGAAATGGTAGATAAAACATGAAGAGTCCAGGGTTAAAGTCTGTTTTTCAGCTACTACTAATTTCACTTTTTGCTATTATGATCTATGGTCGTTGCGCCCATGACACTTGATATGTTAGGTAATGACTAATGATGTTCGAATTTACTTTCCCTTTGAACCTAAAATGCATAACTGTAAGCTTTAATCATTCGTGTATATTTGAAAGAAAGACAGCCTGCAATGTCACACGGATTGAACCCACTGCAATGTGAACAGCGGAAATGAAAGAAAATGGCGAATTACATATAGGAAATATATAAAGCTAGTGTACATTTTGATAGAATTTATCTTTAAAAAGACGTTTGTAAGCCGAATATGTCTAGTTTCTGTCATAATTCTAGAACTTCATTATTATTTATTCATCTTTTACAAAAACTTTAAAATACCTGTTTACTGTTGTTTTGTTATTGGCAGACGAGAAAATAAGCCTTGTCTGTTTGGTTGACTGAACTAAAATCTGTCACTGCTTTGCAAAGAAGGTTTAGCACTTGTAACAATATTTCTGTTTTAATGTGGTTTAAATTCAAAGTGCACTTGTTACGTTGTTAACTTTTCACTTGTTTTCGCGCCAATCTAGAGTTTTGGTGCTGCCACCTGGGCGACCATGTTTGTAAATGACTCTGGGTCTTCTGGGCCTTGTAGTGTCAAAGATTTATACGGTAAGTCATATCAATTTTCGTTTTTGACGAAGTTTAATATTTTTGATAATGTGATTACTCTTATGTAGTAGTTGGTTTTACTACTACTACTACTGGTCGTCGCTACAGCCCTTGAAGGGCCTTGGCCTCCCTAACCACTCTCCTCCATTCTTCTCGGTTCTCTGCTTTCCTTCTAAAGCCCTTGATGCCTAGATTCTTTAGGCCATCTTCCATGTCATCTATCCATCTTCTTCTGGGCCTTCCTTTTCTCTTTCGGACATCTAGTTTCCCTATAAACACCTTCTTAGCCGTTCTATTTTTGTTTATTCGCTGTATATAATCTGCCCATCTTAATCTTGTTTGATTCTTACGATAATATTTGGTTGGTCATACAGTTCTTGTAGTTCTAAATTTGTTCTAATCCGCCAAGTGTTGTTCTATCTTATTGGTCCATATATTTTCCGCAGGATCTTTCTTTCCCATCTCACTAACCATTCCTCCTCTCTCGTCGACATTATCCAAATCTCCGACCCATATATGACTATTGGTGTTGGTATCGTATTGTACAGGCTTAGTTTTGTTCTTCTACTGACGTTCCTAGATTTGAATACGTTCTGTAGTGTATAATAGCATTTGTTACAACTTATTATTCTTTCTTGTATTTCTACCGATGTTTATTGTCTTCAGTAATTAATGTGCCTAGGTACTTAAATTTTATGTTCTTTCTATTGTATGACCATTTATATCTATACCCTCTTCCTCTCTGGTCCTTCTGGTATCCTCCAGTTTCATGTTTTGTTTTGTTTATTTTTATTTCCAATCCCATTTCTTTCGCTTTATTTTCCAATACATTGTAATTATCTTCTAGTGTGGGTCTGTTTCTTGCTAGAATTGCAATGTCATCCGCGTACGCCAGAATGTGTGCCGTTCTGTTTAAAGTGGTTCCTCATGGGTTAATCTGTAGTTGACGTATTACTTTTTCTAGTGCTATGTTAAAAGGCATTGTTGAAATTACATCGCCTTGTCTTAACCCTCTCTTAACTTCGAACTCTTCTGACAGGTCTTGTTCTATTCATACTTTACACTTCGTAGTTTTCAAGGTTATTTTTGTTAGGTTGATTAGTTTCTTTGGAATCCCAAATTCTTCTATTATCTCGAATATCTTGTTTCTATACAGACTGTCACATGCTTGCTTAAAACCTTCATACATCTGGCACAGTGGTTTATCATATTCGTATAATTTCTCTAGTGCTTGACGTACTGTGAAAATTTGATCCATTGTTGAACGTTGATTCATGAATCCCACGTGATAGTCTCCTATTATGTTTTCCGCCTAGTGTTCTAGTCTTGTTAGGATCTTACCAAACAGTTTGTAAGCTCCATTTAATAACGTTATTCCTCGGTAGTTTCCACAATCTGCCTTATCTTCTTTCTTGTATATCGGGTGTATTATCCCCAAGGACCAGTCCTCCGGATTTTTCTCTGTTTCCCACACTTCTTTTATTAACTCGTGTAATGCTCTTTCCACCACTTCGCTACCTGCCTTCAGTAATTCTGATTCTATACCATCTTCGCCGGGTGCTTTGTTATTTTTTAGCTTTAGTATTTCTTTCTGTATCTCTTCCAGTGATGGAGGCAAGGTTTCTTCTAGGTCTTTCTGAGGTGTTTTATCTTTTCTCCTTTCTCCCTTGTATTTCTCTTCTTTATCTTCTCCATAGAAGTATTCTTTCCATCTCTATAATACCTTCTTTTTGTCCCCTATAAAGTTTCCTTGTTTATCTTTGTAAAACACTGCTCTAAGTTGGAATCCTTTCCTCATTTCCCTTGTTCTCTCATAAATTTTTCCGACTTCCTTTTAGTCTTTCGTTTCGTCTAAGTCTTCGATCCTTTTCTTCTCACATTCTCTCTTCTTCCTTCTACACATATTGTTTGCTATTCTTCGTTTCTCCATGTAGTCATTTATCAGTTGTCTTGTCCATCTCTGCAGAATACTATTTCGGGCTTCATTCCGTTCTCTTATCGCTGCTTCACATTCTGCGTCAAACCAATTTGTTTTCCTTTCCCGTTTCTTCTTTCCTAAGGTCTCTTCGGCTGTGTTATTAATGCTGCCTTTGAATATGTTCCATTTCGTTTCCAAGTTACCTTCTCTCCATGTTTTTCTTCCTGTATCCAGCTTTTCCTCTAATTTCCTCTTGTATTTGTACCGTAATTCTCTATCTTTCATTCCTTCTATGTTATGTTTTCCGTTTCTCTCTCCTTTGCTGATTTTCGCTGCATCTCTTTTTGCCTATATGTAGCTCTTACTAGGAAGTGATGCGTGTCCCCATCTGCTCCACGACAGCTACCTATTTTTATTATGTCCACTGCATGTCGTTTATCTATAAATTGGAAAAAAAGTTGAAGAAGTCACGGAATTTTGAAGACAAGAAGATAATTGAATCATTAAAATGGTGAAAGGTTATGATGATCATAAAGATATAGATCAAGATTAAGATCTATATACAAATTATGCTGTTTCATAATAAAATAAATATAAAAAATGTAACGAACACGCATTGGATGGGCATATTTAGCCTCTTCCGCATAAGTCTACACAATACGAATACGTTTGTCTATTATGATATGGTCTATTTAGTTCCTTGTGTAGTAGTTGGTGTTAGTAATATGTAAATGTGTGGTGGGCGGATATTTTGTAATCGTGCCGTTGGGACTTTCTGGATTCGGATCAAAAGTGGATCACGAGGTTTCCGCTGGCATTTCGTAAACCAGCTACATGAATTTAAAATTATATTACGAATGTTTACTTAGCTTGTTTTGAATACTATGCATGAATTTTTACGCGTCTTTTCTCATTTCACTTGCTTTTTCGTTTGTTGTTACTAAGATTGAAAGTAAATGCTCATCTTGTTTGTCTTTGCAATTATTCGAATTCGTAGTGACGATGAAGTCACATGTTTTGTATTTGGTAGCTTTGGTTCACTAGCGTTTTTCCAATCAGAGATTATTATTGCTTTTATCATTTGCTATTACTTATAAATTCAGAATTAGATTGGATACACGATCCAGCTGTGGAGATAGACCATTTTGGTAAACAATTCATTTTAACCTGAAATTACCTCGGATCATAGTAGTTAGTAGAGTTAGGAATTATACACGGGACAAATTGTAACTTTAAAGCAACTTATGTGTGGTGTTCGTTTTTGACGTACTTTGATACGGTCAACTTGGTAAAATCTGAAAAAAGCGTGTAAAGGCAGGTAACTCCCTATGAACACCAAAAATAATACAGCTCTTGTAAAGTTGTTTAATTTGCTTAAAATTGTTACACAGAACACAGACTTGAAATATTTGTTAATTCACGGAGAAAATGGGTTTACATTGGTGAGTACTGTATTTCTGAAGTAGTTACTTACACTATTGCATGTAGTTGCCCTAGTGGCCTTGTTGTTTACCAGACAATTTGTTATAATAAACTAGCGATTGAAAGCTGTAGGATTTTCGTTCAGAAAGTCCATTTTCAGTTCTCTCCTTAATTAAATATTTCGTCAAAGGGCAGAGTTCAACCGCCTGTAAAAATAAACGTGACCACTTATAAACTGCGTACCCTTGAATTCGTTGGTGTGGTGGCGTGCACAGGGATGCGAACCAGAAATATTGGTTTACCGATATTCGGCTTCTTACCCCTTTTTAGGCCGCATGCCAGCGGGACTGAAGCAGGTATTTTATACTGGCTTTGGGTTACTGGTACTCAGTTGATCCCTGTGTCGTGGCGTATTCAAAGTTTAAAGTACCAACCACGTTACAAACTCATTACAATAAAGAAACACCACACATAAATTTTGGATTAAAGAAACAGACCCTGTCAACCGTAAGCAATTGTCTGGCAAACCAAGTGTAAGTGAAGAAAGTGGGAATGCCTTTGTGAGAAGTCCAAGGAAATTATTAAAACGGACATCTTTAATTAAAACTGAGGATTCCAAAATCAACTGTGTACAAAATTCTACGGACAAAACTTTACATGAAAGCCTACAAAATTCAAATGCATAAAATCTTGTTAGATTAGGAGTATCACGCCTGACGAACTTTCTCTCGTCAGTTGGATGAGACAATTGTCACTGATGCTTCATTTTTTAAACTTCTTCAGACAGCAGTTACAGAATTTTTATCACCCAACCAAAGAACACAGTTTACTTTTTCTTCTAGTGAAGCTAAGGGCCAATGATAAACCTAAAAGGAAAATAGCCATTTGGCTGATCAATTGAATCGTCATTGTTTAAAGCTGGATATGTGCTGTGTATTTTTAATGGCACATATCCCCTTTTAACAATGACCGATTCAATTCTATCATCAATAAGCACTTTGAACTCCAGCATCTCGTTAGAAATACAATCGAGGAAAACAAGAATCTGAAGAAAACTAAACAGCAGCTCATGATAGGGAAATAGCAAATAATTACAGTTAAGAGACCAGACGGGACCGTAACACGAAATAGGGAGGAAATTATAAAAATATTTGAAATTTTCTACAGAGAATTGTACTACTCCGAAGAAGAACTAGGAAATGAAGATTCAAGAGAAAATGATGTAGAAGTCCCAGACGTAATGAAAGAAGTGGATAATGTACTTCGAGGGATGAAGAACGGAAAGTCGCCAGGAGAAGATGGACTCATAGAAGAGATGTTTAAATGAGGAGGTGAAAAGATGAAAGAGGAAATTATTAAATTATTCTCGATGTGCATGAGGAAGAGAGAAATACCGTCAAGTTGGAATAATGCTGTTATTATTTGGCCCGACTTTCGCTTACCAAATGCCGACGTCGCCTGACTTGCTGGGAAATTCAAACTTGGTAGGAAATGCTCAAGATAATCTATACATATCTTTATGATAGGTATTTTATTTATGAACGAATACTTTGAAAAATACTTAATTTTATTGGTAACTTCAAACACACACACACACACAAATGGTTGGGTTAACCATAAAATCCTATTTGTCATAGTTGAATTTGGCACAGCAATGCTATGGGTTGCAAATACAAGTCTTGTTATGACAATTGTGTATTGTCAGAATTACAATACTGTGAACAATATTTTATTGTTAAAATTCTTCTTTCAAGTTAAATGAGCAAGATGTTTTGTTAGCATTATAGCTAACTATACCACAATTCATAGTTAAATTACCAATGGGGAAATCGTGTCTGACCATACTTTATAGTTCCGAAAACTATTTACTCTTAAAAATTAGCCTATAACGACAATGTCGCATTGTTTAAGGTACGGTATTTTATTGCTGTTGTGGCCACATGTATTGCTAAATGGCCTCCGTACATGATGGAATCTATTTCAACATAACTTTGTAAGAAATAGACATTTCTTGTTGGCGAAATTTGGTTTCACAATTAGTATAGGACTATTACATTATACACTTTAGCAAATACATTATGACTGAAACATCTTTCATTACATTCGAGGAAAATATGTATAAATCATTAGCAGTAATCGTTGATTACAAATTCCGTTTCCAGAATTATCACTCTTCTTGTTGTCTGGCGTTTAGAAATGGTATCTATTGAGCACCGTTTAAGCATATTAGCAAAACATTACTAAACATTCCGAAACTACTTAAAATTGTACAATACTCATGTCATAATCTAACATGAAGCCATAACAAATTCTTCGTCATCCTTAACTACATTTTTCTAATTTCTCTCGATTCGAACAAACAATATGGCTTCCAACCACACACTGTCCCAGGATATGTATGGTTATATTAACTATATATCTTTCATTTTCTATGCATGCGCATCCAAAAACCATACAATATGATTCGAATTTCGAACAGCAATAAATATATTGTCAAACTTGTAGGTCATGAAGGAATATGGTCCAATCAACCATGCATATGATTTTCCCAGCAATATAAAATTTAACTATAATTGTTTAGGAATCATAACTATACAACAATACCAGATATAGCCAACTTAGCACAAGGGTATCGTTATCGTAACACAATTATGGCTACGATTACTATAAATTTTAAAAATACAGTTTAGCAATGCAAATATAGTTGGATTTACCAAGGCTTTTTTTTTTTTTACTGTATAGAAAGAGTCCCATGCTAACCGTTGTTCACAAAGCGGTACAGTTACAATGGACTCTCCACCCCCAAACGGCATAGTGTCAAACCCGTCGTGTCAAAACAGACGCGGTTTGCTATCGATTCAAAACTAACGGGATATGTCAAGTTTCATTTGATTGATTCTCTCCAATCTAGAGTGTCAATGCCACATGGCGATTATAATAGGAAATACCGCGGAAGTCGAAGAGCGTCTCACGCTAGGAATTTGAGAGGGGAAAATGTAAAGATATATGACCGCACCTAACCTTACCTAACCTCCACTTTCCCATGGTCACTAATTTAAGATAATGTACAAAAAATGCAAAAAAGCAATTATTAATAATAAATATGAGCATATAAAAATATATTTTGAAAGAAAAAAGAT
>JAGDQP010054493.1:0-13336 GCA_022664845.1 Lepisma saccharinum
AAATGGCAGCTAATTTTTTGTGTGGTAATCTCTTTGTGGCTGACCTAGGCCTGCCTGTGTACGAAATTTGAAGTGGGGTTTCGAGGTGATCTGCGTGAACCTTCCCTTGTAAGATCGTGTGTCCTAAATGGTGTTAGGACTTTTGCCGATTGCAAACCATGTGATCGGAATAAATATTCTCCACAAAAGATCATACTGAAATGCTCGTCTTCAAAAAAAAAGTGTGCAACCTATTCTAAGCTTCTTTGCTTCATTTTTTATATATATTTTAATTAAAGGATAATATGGAATATTGTGTGTTTTTAATCATGTTGTCATTGATAATTAACATTTTTGTAATAATCTAATAATTTTAAGCTTTCTTATAAAGTTTTATAATGAGCTTTCGTATATTTTAGTAATGGTGTCAATATATTTCTTTAAAATCAGTTTTGCTTTCTTGAGTTTCCTTTCTGTTTAGAAACGGGAAAGACCCTATTACGTAACCGAGTAAAATTCGTCGCGACTCATAGACGCCAACTTTTGTACCAACGCTCGATTTTCAATGTTATATTTCCTTATTTGGTAATATGAACTGGTATACGCTGTCACGTGCATAAGCACTTTGTATTCTATAAATGTTAATAAGGTCGATTATGTATTATAATTTCCTTATGTATGTAAGCGTTAAAAGTTATTACGTGACAAGCTCTGATTTTCCGCGCAATGCCTTGTGGGTGACATTACATTTTATACTACCGATGGTTGTGTGGAAACTCAGACCGAATCTGTACTTTGAGGTGCGAACTTCTTGTCTTTTGCACCAAGTTTTTCGCGGGAAGAACCACTCAAGTGAAGTTAGACAATCGTCAAAGTGTAGTTTGTAACTTTCCCGTGAAGTGTGATTCTCGATATATCATCCACGAGCTAATATATATACAGTATAAAGGACTAGTTGTCTGAGATCACAAACCTGAAACTTTAATAAGTTTAATGCAGTTGCTATTTTACACTTTGAAGTTAAGTCGCACGGCGATTCTCGTCAAGCAGACCTCGGCGAATGAATGCTTGTTCAGTGTATTGCTCTATTGCTTGAAGGCCCGTGACAGTAACAGCTGATGAAGTGGTCATAACGTAGTGTTGGTGGAACTCTTACAAAAACCAAACATCGGTCGATATTTCTTTGACGTTTTCTAATGTGAACCTAGTTTGTTGAAATCTATTCATACTCAAAGCAAGACGAATTTCATCGTGCTACGCGCATGAATACATTTTTTTTACTTGTGATGTTCGAGTAGAAAGGTCTACAGTGACGATCTTCAATCGTATCGTGCATCACCAATTATACTTGCTAATTCAGTTATATCCAGTTACATTTAAACTTTCCTTGTGCTTGGAAAGAATAATCAGCAGTGTTCATTTGGTGAAATCGTTTCAAGCCAACTTATTTGTGGAAACTTTGGCAGCAGTGAGAATGGTGTGCAGTTAATTGCATCACTAAGGTTAACCTATGGCAGCTTTTCAATTCCTTCTGGACGGTGTACACCATTTTAACGTAGAACAGAAGAGCCTAGGAGTGAACGGCGAGGGATTTCATCGATGGAACTTTCTGTTGTTGTTGTGGTAGTGCTGCATTCTACCCCCCGACCTTTTTCACTACTTCAAGCATCAATGAAGCAACGCAACGTTGAAACAACTGATACGAACTCCTGTATGTGAGTATGACAAAGAGTAGCTATAGCAAAGGTTTCGTTAATATAAACGCTTGTAAGCTAAATAAAAATCATTAATACCAAACAAACTGAACTTTACTCATCAATATATTTTATTATGAAAGATTGTTCAGAGCTGAAAACACTCGAGCGCCTAAGCGGTTTATGTAATGTTATGTAATACTTGATATTTTTTGTGAAACTTTATCCACATTAAATATGTGAAATGTGTTTTCATGTTTGCTTTAACCTCGAAAGAAACGTAGTTTAATGTTTGCATGATAATATTAAGTATATTATCAGTTTATTCATCGTATGTTGGGAATATCAGTTATCATTGATTTTCCTCCAACCATCCTGACACTCAAATTACATAAACACATATTTCACGTTCTTAATGTCACTCAGGCTCTGGTGTCTATTTCTATTTGTAACGACCCTGCATTAATTTTCATATTACTGAAACCAATTGCCTTAGTTACACCGAAAGAGTTACAATGCTATCTTGCTTGCCATTGTGTACGTGTAAAGCAGGATAAACAAATCAAAGCGAAACACAACATTTCCATGCTTTCGGAAGGGTTGTTAAACATTACTGAGTTACCTTGTCGACAAACGTATATTAAAACCCTGATGACTAAGAAAAACGAAACCATATTGTTACATCAATGCGTTTGTAAGCAGATTTAGGCATGTTTATTTTCGTGTCTGCGAAGCTGGAATATGTGCATTGTGAAACGATTACAGGGACCTCAACATATAGTCCAGGAAATAAAGGTTTGATGTCGGGAATAATTAGGGAAAAGCTGAATTTTGGCCAGTTTCATTACTAGAGGTGTATTTTCCCAAAACTTCCCGTCCCCACCTATTCCCCCGGAACTACAAATTTACACTTTCAGAAATTGTATCATATCTCCGTAACCAATAGACATAACGACATGATTGTTTTTGTTATAATTCACACATTACAGGCTACAAAAATGTTTATCATGCGTTTTGCTCTATTTCTAGTAGTTTTCCCGTAATTTTGATCAAAAGCGCAAAATAACGATATTTTGCTTTTATTTTTTTACACTTTTTACGGTGTAGTTTGTTTTAAACTCACAATGTCAAAAAACGTTCGAGATAAAATTTGTTGCCTGTTTCATAAGCTTTAAAATGATGTATATATCAATATTGTTGAACAATTACTGTGTTAGCTAATGATGGTAGAAATGAGGCAGGACAGTGCGTGAACAATGCTTTACCTTCTAGGTGTGCCTATCCCCATTATGTAGTTGTGAGAACTCGACGATTATGACATCTTGTCTTTGTTGTTTGCTGACAAGTAAAACAGATCATGATATTTCGGAGGCCTTTTCAAGTGATATATCACGTACTCAGATAGCATGCCAGCTTGCAACAATGTTGAGTCACGTCAAAATTGCTATGTGGGTAATGAAAAAGAGAAAGAAAGAAATTATATATCAGTTATATAACGGTAGGAAAACTGCCCCTGCTACTAAACGGTTCAGGATTGTATTAGATGCAGCTGACACTATACGAGAAAGCATACAAAGGATGGCTTATGACTGAAGTATGTACCCAGATTTCATTGATAGCAAATCTGACGGGCAAAAACCTAATTTTAGGTCTTTATGGAGAGGTAACTACAAACAATAATGCTTCTGAATCACAGAAAGTTAACAGGAAATTAATTCTGATAAACTATACTATAATATCAACTCTAAGATCAAGATTATTCCTTTCACACATGCAAACAAATCTAGTATTAACCCTTCACCGATTATATAGGTCAAAATATCTATTTAATATATTATCGTCCATTGGAGTTTTCGCATCATACCATGAAACTTATGTTGACATGACCTCTCTCATAAATGCGATACTATAGAAAATTAATAGTGAAAAGTTTCTTCAACATGAGTCTGAAAATACAGTTGTAAATATTCGCCCGCTGCGTATTATAAGTACGCTCCATGATATGGACGGGATCCCATATGTTACACCTAGTACCAGTATTAACGCTCAGAATGGTTCTTTCAATCTTGTAGGTATCCGTCTGCATTAGTACTCAAAGAAAATTGGCGGAAGTGGCCTTAATAACGTACTTGAGGACTTCAGTGAGCTCAAAAACTGTAGGTACCCTCAAGAAGCAGCTCACTATATAAATATTTACCACTTTAATTTGAAGTGGCTTGTTGAATTAAACAAGCAATTTGGATGGAATTGCTTTATGAACAATCTTATTGGTAACTATGAAAAGTGTGAATCGATGTACATCAGTACCATTTATAAATCTGGATCCTAGTACGTACTATTTACACACCATTGTGTTTGACAGCAGATCAAAGTACAGGTAGAAAACTAAGCTAGTCGTAATCGTCGCATTTTATCCACCTATGTTCAATTGAATTGCATTCAATTATACTCTTTAGGCTAAGACTCAAAACAGGATATGGTAGGACAAAAGATGCACAGTGCGAACCCGAATAGTACTTTCGCCTTCCAACCTTTCATGCAATACATCGTTTCGTTTAAAATTAACCTCAATAATGTCCATAATTCTCTTTTCACTATTAGTTTATCTTTCCAAATATATCCCATTAAGAGCACACAATAAATCAAAATCAACCATTCTTCTTTTATTGAATTTCTAATAAATAAGTAATTTGTTAAGTTTAATGTACTCATTCCGCTACGTAAATTTTCACAAGATTCTTTAAGACGATAATCGATTAATAGCCTCTGTTAGAAAATAATAAATATAATCTCAAACATTCAATTGCAAATACCATATCCTCAAAGGTAAGTTATACTAAAAACTGAAATTACCAACTAAATTTAATTTATAACTAACAGAAATATGACTAACCCTATCATAATAAATTCCCTGAGATTTTATTTGCTCTTCCTGAGCAAAGAAATAGCTTAAAATTTACAGTACATTCTTTCTTTTTCTTTTCCTTTTCACTACCCACATAACAATTTTGACCTGACTCAAAAGTTAATGAAGCTTATTTTGACAAGTGAAAAAACTTGATGCAAGCTTAGCGATTTAAGCTAAAAGGTTTAAACAATGTTGAACCAAGCACTCTAGTTTACAAAAATCAAGGTTGAAATAGCAGCTTTACTAGGACAAGAAAGGAAAATTAATTGTACTTCCTACAAAAATAAAAACGTTGTCCTGCATATGAATCGAACGGAGGGTCACTGGCACACCAATCCGATACTGTAGTCACTAGATCACGGAACCACACGCCCTAGATCGCCTTCGAAGCGTTATTTATACTTAGTCCATCAGATCGCAAAAGACGTCTGTAGTAAAAGGGCGAGAGCTGGAGAAGATTAGATTACGTCGAAACAGGCCCGGCAAGTGATGGAACTTCAGCTCACTAAGACGACAGTCTCTTTCATATCATCATCTGTTTTACTTGGCACAACACAGAAAAGACAAGTTGTCATAATCGTCGAGAGCTCACAACTGCCTAATGGGGATAGGGCACACATAGGAGGTATAGCATTGTTCACGTGCTGTCGTGCCTCATTTCTATCATCATTAACTAACACAGTAATTGTTCAGCAATATTGATATATACATAATTTTAAAGCTTATGAAACAGGCAACAACTTTCATCTCGAACCTTTTTTTATATTGTGAGTTAAAAACAAGCTACACCGTAAAAAGTGTAAAAATTACAAGCAAAATATCGTTATTTTGCGCTTTTGATCAAAGTTACGGCAAAACTACTAGAAATAGCGCAAAACGCATGATAAACATTTTTGTAGCCTGTTATCTGTGAATTATAATAAAAAAAGAATCATGTCGTTATGTCTATCGGTTACGGAAATATGATACTATTTCTGAAAGTATGTAAATTTGTAGTTGCGGGGGAATAGGGGGAAGGGACGGGAAGTTTGGAGAAAATGCACCTCTCGTGGTGATGTAACAACTGGCCAAAATTCAGCTTTCCCCTAACTATTCCCGACATCAAACCTTTATTTCCTGGACTATATATTGAGGGCCCGGACGCCATCTTTGTCCGCCATTTTGGAGGTCACACGCACAAGGGATTTTAGGGGACTTTTGGGATTTCATTTGGGAAGTCACAAAGATCAAATCCTGAAAAAATTAGCTTTTCATAAATTATTTCAGCTCAACACCCGTTATATACTGGGCTAAAAGGAAATAAGAGACTCAGAAATTTTTTGAAGCAAAATTGGCCACCGTAAGCTATTAAGGAAAGGCGTTAAATTTGGCGCTATGCGCTAATAGGAAACAAGAGGCGTTAAAAGACTATTAAAAGCGCTAGTTCTAGCGATAATAGAGCTGAATTGGCATCACTGGGTTAGAAAAGTCAGATTAGGTGGGTTTTCTTATTGCACACCCGATTCGCACACACACAGTTTCCATATGGGCTTTCCTTAGACGCATGTCTCTCTACCTATTTTGGTTGATGTCCACCTGTGAAATTAAAGTAAAAGCATTTTTGAGAGCCCTAAAAAATAATGCATATTGACGAATTAAAGTCGACATATAAAGGAAGAGTGGAAAGGGGAAATGTCATATAGAAAGCGAAAGGAAATAGTAATTTGCACACTTGTTCACATGGTGGAAAAATTAGCTAAAAAGAAAAAAAACTTTCTGTAATATTGGATTGTTGTAAAATTCATGCAGCAAGTGACGCATTTTCTGCCTTCTCTGTTGAGGGAACTTCAAATTCATAGTAAATCCCTTCCTCTAACAGATATTTTTTTAACATATTTTTCTCCTCTCTTGTGGGTGCAACAGCCGTGGAAACAATATGAATAATTAAAGAGAAAAAGGGAAGAGCGTGGGTTGCAGGGGGGAAGAAAGAACAGCAAAGCATTTCAGTGCCACTGCAGCAACAGAAATACATTTTCAATTAAATGTCCAGATAGAAGCCAATATCAACATATGTTGAAAGTTAAGAGCAAATTCACGTTAGTACATGATGAGGAGTTTCCAGTCAGGTCAAAGATAGATTAAAATATTACATAGAAGTTAGTCAAATTAGAATGATCAGTGATTCCGCCAGACCCCTCCCCCGTGGGGGTGATCTCCCTCAAATTCTCGACACCACCACCCCTAACTTTAATTTTTTTGCGGTGAAAAATTAATAGAAACAGTGCAAAGCCCTACTTACATCCCCCCAATTTTGAGTTTACACCCCCTCCCAAACTGAAAATCCTAGCAGAAATCCTGAGAACGATTTGTAGTGCTTCTCAGTTTTCTTTGTCTCGCGGGACTCACGTTCAATAATTCCTACACCACAGGCAGTCGAAGCCCAGGTAATAGAGCGTTTGCTTCGTATTCGAAAGGTTCTGGGATTGATCTCACTGACCACCAATCCTGACTGAGATTTTACCAGGCTTTTCTCCCCACTAACACTATGCTAATGCTGAGATGGCACCTTGAAACTGGACGACTTCTTCTCACATCGTCTCACATCCTCTATCACGGCCTGAGCCAAAAATGCCCACAAGACGTAAATAAAATTAAAATTCGAGAATAATAACCTACAAAAATAAAATATTTCGGAGGGATGTGGTAGTAGCCTCCAGAACTATATCAATTTTCATACCAGAAAAAAAAAACTTCTGCGTTAAAATTCTTGACCGTTTCCAGCTGAAGGTACAGTAGAATATTGATTAATACGGGACGCTATTGAGAAATGCGCCCCAAAACCTGGAAGTTGAGATCCACTTAAAAAACGTCATATAATCAATATATATAATAAATGTAAGCGTAGTTTGTCCCTGCGTTAGAGACTGCACGGGCCGAATTCTTCGGCCCAAGCCAAATCCAGCCCGAATGTACCTAGGCCCAGCCCAGCTCAGCCCGAATGTACTTAGGCAAGCCCAACCCGGGCCCGGAAAGCTTTAGAAATTTTTGGACCGAGCCCGGCCCGGCCCGGCCCGATAAGTTTTAAAAATTCTTGACCCGAGCCCGGACCGGCAAGATAAATTTCAAAAAGTTCTGGCTCGACCCCAATATATTTGTATCTGGTATAATAATAATATAATGCATACAAGCCTATGTGAGTGAGTGAACAATGTGATACGCTTAGATTTGCTAGTCATTTTAATTTCATTCTACATGATTGCAGTTTCAATTTATTTTTAACACAAAGGATCAAAATAAACCTTTTGCTTTGAACAGTAAGATTACTTGTAGTCGCATGCAGGTTTCTAAAATCCAGCAAAGAAGTAGCTAGTCAAACTATAACTTTTATTTACAAAACAAATTATCAGAAATTTGACCCCACCCGCAAGACCTACATTTGCACTGTATTAAACACCGTATTAGACTGTAATCTTGACTTCATCCACCATTTCTTCCTGCGGGTCGCTGAAGTGGAGAGAAGAACAAAGAGAGCGGTTTCCTTTTATTTTTATATCAAGAGGACAACTCTGACTGTTCACCTCCTAGGATCCAGTGGTTGGATTGACCATATTCGGGTACTGACACGGACAATCAGAGGAAGCTTCAATACGAATACTGTCTTCTTTTGTTATTTATTGAGGAAAGGGCATGCACTCACTCGTGTAACTGCCGACGGGGGCCAACACCCCGGTGAACAACTAATCCTCTAAAGCGAAAGTGGAGCCGCTAAGCAACACCAACTGTAAATATTGGATTGTCTGTAATACCTTTCACTCCACGTGGCATGCACACAGATTTGTACGATTGGCTTTATTCCAATTATCGTTTAACGATAGTCAATAATTATTGAACAGCTTTGAAGAAGTGCAATTAATCGGCCCGAGCCCGGCCCAACCTGAAGAGAGAGCAGTGTCGGCCCGCCCAAGCCGAAAGAAATAGAGAATGTTGCAGAATGTTCCAGAATGTTAAAGAATCTTCCAGAATGTTTTAGAATATTCTAGAATGTTCAAGAATGCTCTAGAATGTGCTTGCTCTAAAATGTTCTAGAATTTCCAGCATGTTCTAGAATGTTCCAGGATGTACTAGAATGTCCCAGAAAGTTCTGGACCATCGAAGGGACTTCCGGTTCCGGAATGTTCGAGAATGATCCAGATGGTTTTGAGCCATTGAAGGGACTTTCTGTTCCGGAACGTTCGAGAACGTTCAAGAATGTTCTAGAAATCGGAAACGGAAGTCCAGAATCTTCTGGAACATTCTCGAATGTTGCATTATCCTGTTGTGGTGAGAATACATTCCAGCCTAGGCCCTATATATAGGCGATGGCGAGACGCATGTGTCACTATACTTTTGGAAATCGATTATAGCGGATCAACGAGTGAAAGTGATAGAAAGTGAAATAAATTTCAGTGAAAATTTTTAAACGTAATAAGTGAAAGTGCAAAATTTTATTCATCCTGCACCAACGGGCGGTTATATCACATAGTATGTAAAAAAAAAAGAACTATAGAATTCAAATTTTCATCGCCAGCTGGCTTCAGAAGTAAGTGTTGCCTGGATTCTACATGATAGCTTTTGGTAATGTCGTGACTGTACAGAATGCAAAGTATCACGAATTTTGCAATGTCAGGACATTATCAATATAACGAAATTACCCACCTTTACCCTATATAATACCAAAAGTGTATTCCTATAGATGGCTCTGCGTGTCCTAAACTCCACATCAGCAATGAACACGTGATAAACACTGTAGGAATGTCCATACTATCTACTCAAATGCTTTTTCGTTCGTTAGGATAGGCTATTCAGGACTTACCTAGGCAGATACACAAGTCAAACCTGCATCCCCGTACATCTGGCGGATCATCTGTATACTTTCAGTCGCGGAATGGCCCTAGTATTTTGACAAAACTTCGTGTTTGTACGGTGTCCCACCTTCTACATGGACCACTTCGCAGTTTGCACGTCACCATGTTACACAGCAACGAAATCACGCGCGTGAGTATTGCGCAGTCACCAAATATTCCTCCTCTAGATATGGTGCGCAGTCGCCATATATTCCACTCTCTAGATATTCATCTTTCCGAAGATAACATGCCGTGCGCATAATTCAATAGCTGCAAGTCCTAAAACTAAATGACTCTAATATAAAAAAAATGTCGTTAAGAAAGGTTTGAGAGTCAATTTGCAAAGTGGTAAGCGTACTGGACGTGAAGGTGTAGAAAAGAGTCAGAATGCGAGTGAGACATGTCCAAAAATTCACGGAAGTGTATATAATATAAAAATAGAATGTAAGCAGGTTGTGGTCTCAGGAGATCAAAATTCAGCAGACTAAATGGACGTAACTGAATCCTAAAATGAGATTTGTTTCTCTACATCTGCGTTCATTTAGGTGCTAGCGTGCAATAGAAGGTGAGCGCACATAGTTCACAAATACTTATAAGGAACGATGGTAACCTTACCAACTGTAGGCTTTATCGTACGTTACATAAGACCAGAGGGAAACTAAACGATGCTAAGGGTCAGTTCTATAATCGACCGCTAAACTTGTAGTCAGCACTAAGTTGGGGCTCTCTCATTTTTGCGTACTCTCATTGGTCAAAATCAGACTTGGCCTCATCCTAACGCTGACTAGAAATTTAGCGGTCGATTGTAGAACTGACCCTAAAAGTGTTTTGGCAGTCCGTTAAACGAATACTTTCCTACTTTCACATGTGATCCTCAAGAAGACGAGATCTCGTCATCAACACATGTGGGAAATAGTAATTGAAGAGTACACGAAAAACACAAGATCCAAAAGATCGAAAAATGAGATTTTGGTGTAGTATTGTAAAGAAGGATCTCGACTACCTTTCTCACAAGTTTTTATTTGAAAATATAAATCATATTCCATTGTATGAAGTGAGTATGTATAATATACAGGGCTCTTATGAAGAACAATCAAAATCCACTGGTTGAAGAAATCAACAATCCAAATCCAGTTCAAATGTATAGTGTTATTTTTTCCCTTCCTTTAGAATACAGGTGTGCCCCAACTAAGAGCATTGTTATTAATAAATTGACTACTATTAAATTTTGGATATAATTATATTAAGGCCTTGTATCCATACTTAATTTAATTAAAACAGGCTGACAAGGTAATCTCACTTTAATATACAAAGATACAGCAAGCATTACAGTTTCCATGTTCTAACATCATCTTGCTCAGACAATACATTAGTAAACACTAAAAGTCCATAAAAAAAACACCAGAAGGCCAAGAAATCCTTTCTATATTATCCGCCTATCACGTCCCAGAATTCGTTTACTTTCCAAAACTAAACAAATTTTAACCAATCACAGGCCATACCCCTAGTCAACTACACCGTTATCACAAACTTGCAACAGGAAACAACATAACAAGAAATAAATAATAAATATAAAATAAATAAATAAGTCACAAATACATAATAAATAAATAAACAATAAAAAGGAAGCTTTAAAATTAAATAAATATATACTAAAGAACAAAAGGGCTGAGGAGGTACAGAACAGCAATGTTAAAAAAGTACGAAAAAAATAGCGAGTCACGGCCATCGATCATTAGATTTGGCCATCTAGAGCCACATGTGATGGCCAGTTTTGGTCACCAGTTCGTTGCTCTAAATTCTCAACTTTACCGGTATCAAGACAGTGCTGCGGTTCACCATCGTCCTCTATTTTAGATTGGTGCCGCAATTTTCCATGCAGTTTCGGCACGCGGCGTCATATGTACTGCAGCTTGTTCAGACGCAGGAGCCCGGAGTGCATTATTATGTAATATTTACGTTTAACGTCACTAAAACATAATATATGAGGCCACCAGTGATTACAAATATCCACCACAAAATTTTTCAGATGGCCTCATTGGCCACCAAATTTTAGACAACTGCATCATCTCCCCTCCCCTATTCCGGCCTGATTTTATGCCTAAAGGCCATAAATTAATTCAACTCAGTTCAACAAAGTATAATCACAAAACATCATCGGATGAGGAAGTAATTTCCACTTGCGAAGCGGTGTAACATCCTTAACATGGAATGGCCAAGAAGTTAGCACGTTCGTTTTCTATGTGCGTGATCACGGGTTCAATTCCCGCTGTTCATTGAACGGAGTGGTTCGGAGCCTACTTTACCAAAAAATGACTATCAACCCTTTGGGGTGTATAATTCTCCGGATAAATATTTCCCCATAAATCTACAACATACATTCCAGACCCAGAGCATTAGACAAATATTTTATTCCTGCTATGAGCAATAGACAATGGGGCAGGTGTTGCTTTGATTACCGCGCTATTCTTGTATTCTTTATAAACAGATACACTCACACCAAATCAGCTGACTCGTAGGTAGGTACGCGGGTTCGAGCCCTGCGGCCGATCATCCTAAGCATTTACAAGTTTTCTCTCAGTTTCAACAGGAAAATGACAGTATAGAACCTTAAGTAAGGTTTTTCTGCTACCTTGCAATCCTCTCCCATACTCTATCACGGCCTATATAAGAGATAACTAAAGGTCAAAAGTAAACAGATTTTAATTACCAATAGTTCCATTATCTGCTTTGATCTCATTCTGTCAACGCTAGCGTGTATAGCAGTATGGCAAGACAGTGACGGTACATTCTAATGAACTCAATTAATGGAAATACTGATCTTAATTAATGTGAGCATTATAAACAGACCAGGATATAGTGGGAGAGATATGATTGGAAGGTAGGTAGGTCGGTATGCACGTCTTCCTCGTATAACGACTGAAAATCGTTATGCGAAGGACACGACATAAGCCACGGTAAGCTTCAGTGGTAGTGGCGCTGAGATAGGCCTACTCTCTGCTTAATATGGATATGACTGAATAAGAAAGATAAAGCAAGCATGTATCAACGCAAGTTAAAACAGCAACGATGTATGCACAAAACTAAGATAATTAGAACTCACACGGCTACAATACACTTCCATTATGTCAGACATCTGAACCAAAGTAACACCGACGACACTTTTTTTTTTTAATGAACACGAAGCCTAGTGCGAGACATGAGGTAGGGGCAATGTTAGGCTGTAATTAACTTAGCTGAGCGTGGTGATACACTAATAATATAATCTCAAAGAAATAAAAGGACATTTGCTATATCAAGTCTAAGAGAATGTCCTGAACTCGGTATAATGCACAAGGCCATAACATTGACAAGAGTGAAAATAAATTTATAATACATTGAAATCGTTTACTACGAGAAGAACGGAGCCTTACTAATGAGGACGCTGTATACAGGGGAGCCACGTATCTGCAATCATTGAATAATGGCTTATAAAAGAGAGCTCTCGAACATGCTTCCACCGGCAGTAATTCTATGACACGTGCACTCAGTTTCCGAAGTACTATACAAGGGAGAGAAATTACGTTATTTTGGCTTACGATATGCAGAGGAGAGACACCATTTACTAAGTCTCATAATCTCAATATTATGCACGTCTTCCTCGTATAACGATTGAAAATCGTTATGCGAAGGACACGACATAAGCCACGGTAAGCTTCAGTGGTAGTGGCGCTGAGATAGGCCTACTCTCTGCTTAGTTCTACACCAAATCCTAAGGGAGAAGCATAACATAAAGAAAAGCAATGACTGAATTGTGGAATCATATAATAATAACTGCCGTCATACATAACATTTACAATTATTACATTGGAGGATAGGAAGGATTGCAGACGATTGTCACGAATATTTGGCTA
>JAGDQP010054494.1:1844-13336 GCA_022664845.1 Lepisma saccharinum
TGTTCCACTACGAACAATAACAGCAGATGCTCTAGTTAACCATCTTTTTCTAAATGTCGGGATGCCGCATATTATATTCGGGGATCATTTCATAACACATTTATCAAATCTTTGAAAAATTGACCGAGAGGATCGGAGTCCACCTAACGTTCTGTCTTACAGAAGCACATTCATACCACGATTTACAGGGACAGTCTTCATTTTTCGCCCTAGTGGGATTTCAGCTTACATTATCCCTTGAAATTGAGCTGGGTACCATACCAGAGATCATTTCCAACTAAGACTCGTTCAGTTAGAATATATAAGGAAAGAGGTTCATAAATAACCTGAGAATCATTTTCAAATCAAAGTACAAACAAAAAAGTACAACCACCGACAAACTAGTCTCACATCATACCATCCTGGTGACAGGATCTTAATCCGAGATACAACCTAAAGTTCCAAGACGCCAAAATGTTTAGACAATCTTTACGACATAAAGGCCACAGTGTTACTCCAGCTTGGCGGAAATACGTGCCTCGTAAAGTATAATAATCCAAGGAAAGGACGACAAAAGGATTTGGTGATCATTAGTAGGATAAAACCCTTTTATCCACCCGTTTCAAAAGATCACCAATCCGAGCCAATTAACGACATGCCCCCGGGCCCCCAAAAGAGACACACACACACTACACACATCAACGAGTTCACCAAGGGAGGAAATCCCTCTCAAATTACTAAATTTTATTTTTGATTTGTACGCACGCTTGTAGACAACTAGAAAGAATACACCGCACTTCCCCACAGAGGGCCACATAGGAATCTCATATCTCCCTTTAATGATTAAAAAAACATTAAAGGTGAAGTAGGGACAACGTACTATTTACTTGGTACACAATTGGAATTCCCTGCCCATACGTAACGACCTGGGAAAGTTAGTCAGAAGGAGTTTGTTAATTTTAATTTTGTTTAAGTTCGTTTTATTTGTTGCTACATCGTTCAACAGCAGAACGGTTGGAAGAGTTATACGATTGCAGCAACAAAACGATTGGAAATCTTTTCTGATGTTGTGCTTTACACACACACACACCCTCCACACGTCATTTTATTTAGAGTCATGTAAGGTAGTGTCCGAATCCGTACACGAATCAGTGCAATCCGAATGGTTGCAACGATGTATGAAATATCACCGAGCCACCAAGAACGAGGATAGAATCATAACATCAACTGGTAATTAGGAAAATGTAGATGCGACACTTCCTGTATGGTGACTGCGCTGTATGTTGACAGGAAGAATACTTGTTATGGTTTGAAATCACGTCATGTCGCAAAGTAATAGTTTTTCTTTTCGTCCGCTGATGTTAGGAGTCTTCAGTTTTGATGCAAGTTTGTCGAATTCCTTGGACGTCACAGGGACGAACAAGCGTCGACACATTTTAGCAGTCAAACATTTTAGGGTCATTAGGTTTTATTTTTATTTTTATTTCTATAAGAGTCAAGGCGAAGCGGCAATCAATTAAAGCTATTCGATTGATAGGTTGTCGTTTCCACGACGTCTCGTTTTTGTTCGGTTAAATCGGACCTACGGAATGGAAAATTTAGAAACTTTGGGAAAGTTATAAATCGATATATCGTGTGTTTTTCCGTAAGTGGCCACTTACTCAATGTCCATTGTCTATGTTTGTAGACCTATGAGTAATCATAAGTCAGAAGAAAGTGTGACTTCCGCGTAGATAGGGAAAGACCACACAATTTGTTTCAAACGTGTGACCCTTCCTTTTCTAGTATGACCAAATATTTAGCAGAAATGAGCGTAGGTGTTGAAAATTAGTACGATATACTCAAGTACATAACGTCTGAATTGAACACTAACATGTAGATGTTCACTCATTCTGTGGCAGTTCATGATAGAAATAAGAGTATCCCTTTTCTCTTTTTAGGAAAATGACGGCCCTGATGCTCCTAGACAAAACCACCAATATCGTACTTGCATGCCTAATGATAGGCCTACCTGCCCTAGGTATTCTGGCCTGGTGCACAAGAAATGTAAGACGAAGTCTAAAACAGTAGTGAAAGACCTACCGCTCTATTCAATGTCCAAAGTGAAATCGGTATCATCAGTGACAACGAAGACAGATGTCACGGTGATAACCATAAATACCGGAATACAAACCTCAGAGCCCTCAGCTCCTTTTCAAAATAAGCACCAAGTAATAGAAGCCCCTGGAAGCTACTTAGATTTGACCTTTTCCGACGAAGAACATATATTAAGGCAGACGGAGCTCATTTTCTCAACGCCGACAAGCGTTTCGCTAGGGTTTCACAAATCCCCTTCAACCAACCTCTACCCCACTTCCCAACCTTCGAACCGCCACTGAAGTTCCCCAGTTTCAGCACCAAGAGATATATTTCCAATAATGATCCACTAATGTGCTCCAATACGTTAAATAACTAAACACTGGTTCCAATGGGAACGTTTATCAACGACCTTCTAATAGATCCAGGCAATAAATGTGAAATGCTTTTTGTGTGCATGTGTATGAGTGACTCAGATTCCATCCGGAACATAACGTTTCTTTTGTTTCATCTTACAGACAATACATGTTAAAGGACTCGAACGAGGACACAATAGATGACATAAGACTATATCCACTGTCACAACGGAGAATTAAACGCTGTCACCAACATTTTTATCAGGTTTTTATCTTGTTACTTTTATAGTGTAATTAAAGAAGACTGACAAGACGTTTCTCAAACGACCTTTTAAGAAATGAATCCAAGTTACCATAATTATATAATAACAATTTTTATCTCTTTTATTTTATTTTATTTTTTAACCACGCCAATGTGATGTGAGCGTCCATCAGGACCTGAATATAATGAAGAAGAAGCATATACCACAAGAATCACAGATCAACTCAAGCCGCATAAATAAATGTCGGGAGATCTGTGCAAACATATTTCAAGTGCCCCTCTCATATTCACCTTAACCTTCTTATTACTTTTTTGGGGGGAAATGGAATGACATTTTATATAATTATTCAAATAAATAGGGAACGGGGTCGTACTTGAATATATTAAAATAAAAAATGTGTTGTTTATCAAACCTAATCAGAACCGATTGGCAGTCAGAATCTTGAAACTAAGTCCCTTCATCCCTTTCAGCGGATGAAGATATTTAGTGGTGGTTTTGAGGACAAGAGGGTCATACTTTTGACGTGTTACCAGCGAGTACGCCACTGCTTGCAATCCTGATGTTGTGGAATGCATGCGCAACATGTCGATATTTTCCAGAATCCTGGATTTTGTATAAAATGCGGCAGCACACTGACACCAGCACACTGGTATGACAGGACAGGTATAGGGGAGATCAATTAACTATTCATCATAATCATTATCGCCTTGTCTTCTAATACGGCCTGTCGCCAGATCTAACCAGGTCCCTGACACACTCCGTCATAAACCACCATAGAGGTATGTGATGGTGTCACTTTGAAATACAACACTTCAGTTTTAGTTTGTAGCTGTCTTACGACCATCTTGCCGTTGCTTATAGAAGTCAAAGTTTCAAGTCCAGCTGCCTACTATCAATCACCACCACCTCAGATTGGTAAGAGAGACCTTTGTTGGTTATGTATGGCGTCATTCATTGAGATGGCGAGTTCTTACTGCTCATCTGCCCTCAATTAAGCCCATTGTATATTCTGGGTCATTAAAACCCCTTTTGGCCTTAGAATGACGTTTGTCATTTGCTGATCCTAGCGCTCTATAGATCCCTATTCCATGTCTACCATCTGCCACGTATTTCGCCCCAGAGTATCCTCCTGGTATTGGCCTCCTTCGGGTGAAGATTTCCCTCAGTCACACCAGGCGAATGCTTGGATGGTACTCATACTTAAGGTACGGGAATTATTAAGTCAACAATCTGTAAACAGAGCCAGGAATAATTTTTGAAGAGAGAATAAAATCCCAACCATCTCCCGCTACAAACCGAACACTGTTTTAGAATATCAATGTTCAAGACATCTATTAGAGAGACACGGGCACGGTACTGCAACACTAGTCCACCGAATGCATTTAAGGAAGGATCACTACAATAACGTTCCTTTTATACAATCGTACCATATATGCTGGTGCATGATTCTAAACAGTGAAATATTACGTTAGGTTCAATTGAAATAGTTTAACATAAATTAGTTAGTTTTCTTTAATTGTGTGTCTCCTTCGAAATCAAATCCGAAATAATGTAGTGCACATGGTGATTGCGCGTCCAGGAGAGTATCTAAATAGGATCCTTACTTTATTGTGAACTAGCCTAACCTTTCTTGTGAAATCAAATTATGATACGAAGAATTTACTGCACAAGTTTGTGCTTGCTAGCAATCAAGAGAGATTTGCTAGGCCTTTCTATAGGTAAAGATAGTTGTTGGATGCCAGATTTAATCCTACAAGTGAAAGGAGGAGTAGTCTCTAGAATAGTGATTCGAAAAGGTTTGTATTCAATATCATACGCAGTGAGATTACTATTACCAGGTAAATATATGATTATATATTGATTACAATGCCATTGCATATATACTGTAGATACAAAGAGTGAAGTAACAAAAATTACGGAAAGCTATCAGTTAAATTAAATAGCTCCCATTGATTCTGAAAAGTCTAACTGCAACCTGAACCGTGGTAACGGTAGGCCGTGTCCCAAGTATATACCGGGTCCAAAACTTGATCTGGTAAGTCGTTTCAGCATTGGTTCCACTGCGTTGCGCCATTACTGAAATATTTGTAGTGGCATCAACTACACGTAGCCGTCTGCTGTATAATCTGCTAAAGGTAAGTTTTTTAGCTTTCCTTTCGTCTTGGTGCATCGTTGATACCATGCCGCCTCAGCTCTTCTCTTAACGGTATTGGAAATATCAAGATGTAAACTTCGTTTTCCAACACATTCGGCATCCCATAGTTTCGAAACGCAGCGAAATTTCCACCCCGGTCGGTCGCTAAAACTTTCATTACTTAATTGTTTTATGTATTGCCATCCTAAGTTTGTCGGTAAAATTCTGTTACATCTGTATTTCTGAATTAGCATTTTATTTAAGGTCTTTAGACAAATTTTCCTCAGGCCGTATGGAAGATATTGGGAGAATTGGTGGAATGAAGAAAGTGGCAGGAAACGGGAGACCCCAAGAAAATCACGCACACAGTGTCTGTTCACGGGAGAACCCCGACAAAACCTACACATAGTATTTATCCTCCACAAAGCCCACATGGTAGGAACAAGGTTTAAACCTGAATACCTCAAGCGCCAGAGGTGAGCGCTCTAACCGTTGAGCTTGGTTAGAACTTAGTATACTAGGCGCCAGTGGTGAACACTCTGCCACTGAGCCACCGCTTTCTAACCCGTATTTCACTTTCTGCAACGTAACGTGCTCTTGTTGTCTATATTTGCACACAAATGACATCTTCCTGTTTTTCTTGATAGAGTACTAGATAACGAGCTCTGTGACGGTTGCAAACTGTTAGATTCCTTCTGATTTTCTGCCGTATGTTCTTTTAAGCTGATGTTCTTGGCAGTGCTGGTCTTCTTTCAATCTGTTGCTTAATCAAGCTATCTCCAAGATTTTCTAAGAAAATTCTTCTTCTATCGAAACAACTCTTTCTCCATGCTGGATTCACAGACTTGAATAGTATGTACGCGTTAACAGCTGAATTGTCAAACATGTGGCAAAACACCACAATTGGCCATCTGTTAGTCTTCCTCTTACAAGAATATGCAGAAATCATTCTATCTAAAGTATCGGCAGACCCTTTAGTTGCGTTGTATGTCGTAATTATTTCCGGCTTTTTCTCCTGATAATCACTCACTTTCTTATCATTATGCCTTGTACTTTGTAAGATAACGCATTTATTTTTCTTTGGAACATAGGAAACTAGACTTATATTCTTTGTAAACGCAAATGTGGACTCGTATCTCTGCTTATTCTTGGTATTCAGGAGTACAGGTGGTGTAGAAAGCTTATTCTTTCTGATTGTTCCAAGAATAGTAAGATTTATCTTCAGCAGTTCTTGACCCAATTGTTATGAAGTAAAAAAACTGTCACACGTTCCGTTATGTCCTTTCAGACCTTCTGGTAAGTCTAGTGCAACCCTCATCCCTTGATTGTTTTCTCTTGCATCACCGTCACACTTTATTGTATACGGCTGAATGTTCAAAACATAGCCGGATTCGTTATCACATAACACCCAAAACGTGATACCGCACTTCGCCAGCTTTTTCGGCATATACTGGCGAAATGGACAATTGCCACGGAAAGCCACAAGCAGTTCATCAATTGTAGCAAACATCCCTGGATTATAAAATGTTTGTAAGACCTAAACCCATTTTTCCTTCAACTCTCTAATAGGTGCGAATTTGTCATGCAAACGTCGGTGTTCCCTTGTACCACGATGGTCGAATCGAAGAATTCGGGAAATCTTTTTGAAACGTTTCAAAGACATTGTTTGTTACTCTAAAAATACAGCGTTGTTTATCAGGATGCTACAAAGATTCAATGCACTAGTTATTAGATTTATACACACCAGCTAATAGAGCAAACTGACATATGCTATCAAATCTATTTCATCAAAGTTCTTCCACTCGACACCATATACGCGATGTCCTTCTACGTTTGTATATTTCAAGATGATATACTGAACAGAAGGAGGAAAAGACAACATAAAAGCAGACTGTTCATCATGAGTACGAGCTGTTGCATATCTAGTAATCCCAGGAGTCAAACGAACCACATTTCTAGAAGTGAACCTTCCTACATTACTCGGCGGTTCAGTTTTCCAAGCAATTGTTTTGTCCTTTGACAACAACGAATTACTCACATGAGTGATTTCACATTCACTTTCTGCTTCTAACGAGGATATGTCATTGTGAACTGATACATTATCCGATATTTCTGATGCAACTTCGTTCTCATCTGAATGCAAAATTTCTTCAAGAATTTCTTCATGTGACAGTCCTGTCATCTCACACACGTATTTTTCTCTAAACAATGCCAAGGTTACTGACAATGCAAACTTTCATAACAGTGTTGCCAGTTTAGTGAACAAAAGTTTTCCGTCGCAAGACACGAAATTTCCGGGACTGATTAAATATTTCCCTCCGAACACAAATTCGCAAACACACACACATACAATAAATCTGAAAGAGTATGTCCATAGACAGTTGAAATATTACGCTTTATAATGTGAATGGAAGGATTTGAAACATATCTGCGAAAATATGGAGAGATATAGGGGGAAAGTGAAAGTAAGAGCGCCAGAGTAAAAGAGAACCTCACTGATCGAATATAGTGTAGATATGAGTGAAGAGTGCAAGAATGTTCCGATTTCTCACTATATTTGAAGGAAATTCCCTTCATTTCCACCACTGCTATGAATTTCCCGTTTGGTGGGAAATTTCCCGCCAACGTCCAAAAATGATAAAAGAGTTTACCAAAGCAACGCGTGATCATAAACAGGTACATCTTAATGAACATTGGTCCGAACACACCATAAGATCTTCATAGTAAATTGAATGGGTTCAAATGGACCCAAAAGGACTTAAGAGTAAATTTTTTATAGTTCTCTAATTTAAACACCTACGGCGATTATATTAATTCTATATGCGAACATAGTAAAAATAATAAAAGCCATGCTGTGTAAGAAGTTTAAATAATATACTTTAGGAATTATAGAACATTGAAAACAAAAGTGGGTCAAAATGGACCCGAGGAACTTAAGAGTGTTAACTACAGCCTGTATGGAGGAAGCGTTGGAGCCACTAACCCAAACCCTACTGAAGAGGGATCTGGAAATTCTATGTAAATTAATTACATTAATTTTGGTAACGACAGATTCCATCATAAGAAAGGCACGGCTACTGGGGCATCAGTTTTTGTAGCCTATGCTAACATATATCTAGGCCTACATGCACAACTAACATTGACTGATAAATGTCTTGTGAAATCTATACTTCCATATAGATTTGTTTCTGATGTACAAATATTTCTTGAAAAGGAGGAACTATTAAAATCCTACATCGACAATTTACACAAGAATGCAGGAGGACTTGATTTTATACTTGAGTCGAGCTAAACTAGAATACACTAAGGAAAAGAGCAAACCGACATCTGGAAACGTACGTATATTACAAATCTACAACAAGATACGAATTTTACATGCATATACGGCACATCCAACTGTCATAAGAAACTTTACAGATTAAAGGCAGGGATTACGTCTGAAATGAATAATTAACAATGAACAGTAAGTAAGTAAGAAAAAAAAAACTAAAAAAAAAATGTGAAGAACATTTTATGTTAGGGGATACAAGAATAGAATGGTTCATACAGTATTCAAAGAACGTTTGGAACCAATCGGCTAAAAGGTCAAAAGAACAAAATATAAAAACAGAGCTATTTTCACTCTAGAATACTACCCGAACTATGAGGAAAAACTGACCCAACTAATCCAGAAATTCTGCGATGAAATCAAGAGAGAATATGACAGAGAGAACTGGTGAGTGGGGATGGCACAAAGCCCATTGCTCATCTCACATATAAGACAGAAAAACTTGAAACATTACCTGACACAAGCAGCTTTCACACAAAACAAAATGTAGACAAAGGGTATAAAACTCCCACAAATGAAAGAAGAGATATAAAGCAAAATTCATAGATAGTGAGCAAGTAATGCAAATTGACAGCCATACAGTAAAGCAGTAGATATATTTATTTCTACTATGTTTATAGATATCTTTAGTATCTCCATTTACATGTGTCGTATGGGCAGTTTTATTTTATGAATTTGACATAATATGTTTAATGTGTGACGAAGGAAACACTTCTCAAACCTCAACTCGTGAAGAAGATATTATAGAGGAAACCCTCCAAAATAGTGGAATAAAAGCTTATGGGCGAAGAATGCAGTGTAAAAGTGAAACCATTAATGAAAAAGGTAGCCGTAAGAGTCTCCAAGGACAAATTTTTACCGCCAGTTAAAACCATGAACGAGGTTTGTATGACCAATTGTCTAGACAAGTTCGTGTTGCACGTGTCTTAAAAATACCTCTCTTGTAATTAAACCTGTTTTCTCTTCTCTTGTGAATATGTCAAAAAATGACTCTATTGTAATACTAGAATTTACGAATGACGTAAGTAGGAATAAAAGTAAACAGGCATTGAAATCGCTTAGAAATGTTCTCTGTTTAATGACACATGTTAATGTAGTTGTAGTTACAGTGCCACATAGGTATGATTTGATCAAGTCATCATGTATTAACGAAGAGGTGAGGAAAACAAACATAGAGATAAATACTTTATGTAAAAGGTTTAGGAATGTCAAAATACTAGAAATAAAAATATACCTAGGAAATATCATACCATTCATGATTTACATCTAAACAATGCAGGTAAATCATACTTATGTGGTAAGTTGATGGATTTACTTCCTATCAGTAATGACCCAAAACCAATAGCTTTGTCTTATAGCATACCGGCAAATCCTCCACAATTGTCTAATGTGAGCATTGAAAATCTAGTACAAGGTAGTTTTTTAGGACAGGGTCCAAGAGAGATAGTGACTACTTAAACTGCAATAGATATAATTTTACACACATGTTTAAAATATCTTTTCATTATGTACGAGGTCTTGGAAACAAACTGGATTATCTTGATGTACTGTTTGAAGAAAAGCTGAAAGAACTTATGTTGTATGTTTAGCTGAACATTAGCTCACAGCAAATAGCTTAAGCATGGTACAATTTAGTAATTATAAATTCATAGGTAACAACTGAAGAAGTAGTATGCAGCATGGGGTAGTATATATATTTGTGAGTGACAACTTATGAACAAAAAATATTGACGTAAGTTATTGTTGAACTATATTTTGAAATTACAGCAATATTTATTTAAAATGTCTGTATACTTTGTATGTGTATATTTTGTATCTACAAATCAGCATCTGGGAATGTGACAATATTATTTTTCCAGAGACTTGAATTAGTTCTTGATTATATTTGTAAAAGTATAGTATGATACTAATTTGTGGGGATACTAATATTTACTGCCTGGTTCAGTCAAAATAGGAAACGCAAAGTATGCAAATATTAGATACGTTTGGGTTAAAAGCACTTATTGAAGTACCCACGCGAGGTAAAACAGCAATATATTAAATTATAGTTACAAAGCCACATGAAGAATCAGTTAAAAATTACATGTTGTGAAACCTGTTTTTTCTGTTCATGATGCAATATTGGGTGAATTGGACACATCAATGTTTGAGATGGTAGTAGAACACAAACCAACTAAAACCAAATCTATCACTAAGCAATGTTTTTCTAAGTACAATGCTAAAGATTTCTTAGATTTGTTAAGACAAGAGCCGTGGTGTGAAATGTATGAAATGAATGATATGGATGGAAAATTTAATTATTTTATAGATTTATTTCTCCACTATTTCAATACTGCGGTTCCCAAGTAATACTTACAATGTTATTAAAAATAAAAGAATACACTGCTAAGGTGCTTACAAATAACGCCCTGGCCTTCCTTACTCCTGAAAGAAGTGCTTGCCGTGAAACGTCATCCTTTCGACATGTGGCAAGCTTAGGAAGCAGTTGCTTGCTTGATCCTTAAATATAAGGAATTAAATAGTGGAAAAAGAACTGAACCTCAGATGTTGAAACTGGGTGCCTTCCTAATGCCAATCCGAAACTACTAGACCACGCGCTTAAGACTGTTTCAAATGCTAAAACTTCTACAAAAATAATATACACAGATACCTAGAATTTTATTGAAATTATACAGAAACTAATAACCGTTCATGCAGAATATGTGCAGCTCATATATGATTTCTGATCACAGCGACAAATCTACTTTTGTGTGTAATTAAGATATATTGTGTCCCGTGACCATGCAATTTCTAGTTCACTACCAATTAGTAAAAAGGAACATAATGATAACGGGCCGACGTGTGGGTCAATACAAGACAATGATGATGCCGAACATCATGATAAATGACCGCATTGTCGGGAAGGTATCTAGAAGTTAGGTGCTGAACACCTTCTTAGAGACTAGGCTTTTAGTAGAGCAAACACAAATAAACATTTAATATCGATATTTATTGGAAGTCGTAGCTCAGATTGTAAATCAAATACACAAGAATTTTGGAAGCAAAACATGGACTTTCGTATAAGATGTCAATGCATCTCGTCGACGTCGGAGTTCTTGATCATGATACAAATGAGAATTTACTTACAAATTTAAACACATTAAAATATTGAATAGCAAAGAATACAAATGAATTTAAAAAGAGCTCCAATTACAAAAATTATATTCGAACATAGTTAATTTTAGACGGAGCAACATACCTTTCGAATTTAAGATGTTTTCTGTTGTGTTGATCTGTCGAATAATTTGCACTTCGTAATCAAAGTTCGAATTGCCACTTATCGCTATACGAGTGGCTCAAGCGGGTTTGAACCAAAT
>JAGDQP010054495.1:0-13335 GCA_022664845.1 Lepisma saccharinum
CGGGTGACGTCACGGAAAGCAGAATCTTTGCGCATCCAGTGGTGGCATCTACTGTGTTTCTAAGTACCGCGACATTCAACATAAATAGTATACTAGAAACACCAAAACGCATGTAGAAAATTAATACATTGAATTAATAAATTACTATACATTTAGATAATCAGTGTTATTCTTGTCAGAAGGAACGTAATGTGACTTTAAAAAGTTATATGAGAACTGAAAGATATATTTCCACACTAACTATAGTCACCTTGATGCCTAACACTAGCTTGTCCTTTAAGTTATCTCCTTGCTTTTGATTGACACCTTTCAAAATTTTGTAACATGTTTAGTGGTATATATTAATTTTTTTCCCACATAGAAAAACTTGTATAAGTAGTTTATTTGCGATAACAGGCACACATGAAATTTCCGTGTCACACGTCTACTATATTTTCTTCTAATTCAAAAACATGCAATTCCTTTTTTGGCCTTGTGCTTCTAACAATGCTTCTTTATTAATTTTGGTAACATCATTGCGTTCTTTCGTAGGAAAAAAAATATATAATAAATGCTTGATTAGGGTTTGTCAATGTACACTTTCAGTATATGAGTACCCTAATTGTTTCTGTATGGTTCAATCATGTGGTTTATAACAGGTAGAAATCTCTAATCTGCCTTTTCGTGTTTGATTATTAAGAGGCTTTTGTATCTACGGTGGACGAGAGTGTGTGTTAGTTTTCAAATTTTTAAGATGTTGGACAAATGACTGCAATGAAATTATTAACAGCTGCCTCAATAATAATGTAGTATATGAGTTTTTGACATTGTTTATTTCAGCTGACGAATTAGAAATACCGTATTTGATGACATCATACGGCCACGCAATTTTAGCTTCTCAGCTAAAATAAACAAAATCTCAGATAGCTCATTTGATACACATTCACAATTATTATTGGGGCCGTTTTCCAAAAGTTCATTGTTGCTAGTTACTTGTTTCGTATCTTTAAAAATACACACACACGCGCAGCTTAGGTTCGAAGGTATGTTAAGGAACATTACACCATCAGCAGCCATTATTGACTATATGCCTTTTTAGTGAACACCAGAAATGTGCATTTAACAAAAAGGAAAGTAAAGACTTAGTATGACATTTCTTTGACATCACAAATATGTGTATTTAAGGGGGGAAGAAAGAGAGAGAAAACTCAGAGTGAACTTTATTTTATATTGTATGCACTACTTTATTATATCAGCTGCGATAAATGCATGTACTCAACGAAGAATAAGGCAAGAACAAACATTTAAAGTGAAATTTCTTTGACATTAAATATGTGTGCATTTAAGATATAAAAGTAAACTTAGAAATAAATTTATTTTATTTTTTATCTGCTACTTTATTATATGAACTGTCACAAATGAATGTATTCAAGGAAGAAAGAGGAAAGAAAAACATACTTTTATTTTCTGTAATGCTTTGATATATCAGCTGCCATTAATTATATTCTCTTTCATACCTCCTTTTCATTTATACTCTGCTCAGTATCACATCAAGATTCACATTTATTTGCAATAACAGTGCAATCTCAGGCATTTTAGTTATTCAAACTTCATTTCACTACTACATAAATTTTTAATGAGGTATGCACGCCATGAATAGGTTTTATCCAATATAGGCGCTGCTGAATGTTTATAATCTTTATGTACCCTTGCCAAGCCGACAATGACCACCCACGTGTTTCATTTTTATTTGTCTGTATCAAGACATTCTATGCTTGTAAAACTTATAAAATACTTTATTGATAATTTGCTCTCACTGCTTTCAAAGCATTGTGGGAAGAGAATTATTACGCGTAAAATATTCGTTAGTGTTCATGCAACATCTCCTGTCATGTTACAGACAAATAAGTGGGTGGCCATTGTCATTTTCTCAAGTGTACATAAAGCTTAAACATATCAGGAGATCCAACGTTGGGCCTTGGGTCATCTTTCATCTTCACCCAACTATGAGGTACACAAATAGCATCTCTTGGGCTAACGCTGAGCATTGGTGTAATTTTCATTTACGTCCAACTATAAGGTTCATAAAGGGTATCATTCGGGCTAACGTTGGACATCGATGTTGTTTCCATTACCACCCAACTAACTGAGGCCTGTTGGGCCATAGGATGAAATTTGGTACTATTTTGGTTACATACAGCTGAAAACTAACTGTTCGCCTAACGTTGGGACAAATGAACATTGAAATTAACATGCAGTTTCAGGCCTGTTTTATGGCCAACGGCAATTTAGTACGTACGTAGGGCGAACCGTACTGGCCAACGTTAATCTAACGTAAAAACATACGATCAGAATTTCGTTGGATCCCCTAAAATTACTACTTGGGTTTGGTTAGCAATACCGACAACTACGGCGCTGGAAATACTCAGATAAACCACCCTAGTACCTAATGCACATGCCAAGTTTTGTGTAAATCAATGCGGATACGTCCACCAGTATCAAATATGCAATCTAAATTTTTAATCTTTTAGCAACCGTGACAAACTACGGTGCCTTGAGTGCCTTATAACGGGTTCCAACACGTGCTGAACATATGTGTCAACTTTTGTGTAAATCAATGCATACGCATGGATTGTTATTTATAAATGCATTACTATAAGTTGAATTTAAAATAGGCTGGCAACACTGACAAATCGGATGATTGAAGTCAGGGACACCCAAAAACAAAGGGACACCCCTGTCCTCTTTTGTGTTGAGCTTAAGCTAAATTTGGGGCAGATACGGCATGGAAGAATTATTATTTAACATGATTTTTTGAAGAAAAGAAATGGCAACACTGAGAACTGGGCAACCCGGAAAATCTTATATATAACAGAAACTATTTGTAATCTAGAGTTCATGTTGAATTTCTTGTTAGTTATGTATATAACATAATTCTTGGTTAAAGAGACGTTCTCAGTGTTACAATTTGCTGCCCTAAAAAAACGAATTTAGAAAAAAACTTATGTTTCTTTTTAAACGGAGAGTTTAGAAAAAAAGACGAACATTGCTTCTATTTAGAACACTAGTTCAAGCTAATATCATTAATCCAGATCACAGGGGAGGTGTCGGAGTTCCATTTTTAACTCAGAAATTCTTCGAATTATGAATGTGTCTCAGTTGTAATTGGAAAGGACTTGGCGAAACTAGTACAAAGCTGTATTATTCATCCAGAACACAGGAGAGGGTTCGGATATACCGGGAGGGGGGAATTTTATACTCGGAAACGACTAGGCCTAGAAAGGTTGTTGAAGTGTCATTTAGTCACTCGACGATCCCATTATTACTAATATATATACTAGTATAGATTTGTACGATCGATGACAATATTCGTTCACCAGTTCCCTATACTGACGCCGCTCAGCCTACGTCGAGGATAGAGAAAGGGCAAAATATTCACAAGTGTGGTAAGAAACGAGCAACAAACAGGGTTTATGAGTCTTGTATTTAGTGACATACTTGGCGCTTTGTCTTGTGAACAAATATTTAAAACCAATAAATGTTTTTTAATGAACTTATGATTGGTGAAATATGAAAGGAATACGATGGGGAAACAATGTGCCTTCTTTTCCATTTGATACTGATCCTTCCTGCCCTAAACTGCCTTTGACAATGGATGAACCAGTTTTATGACACCGACCTGGGTTGTGTTTTCGGGAGAAAATTCAGTTTGATTTGTTCATATAACTTCCTTTCTTTCCATTCATTATTTCCAGTCTGGGGAAAGGTCAAGCCCTTCAACTTCTGCAACCACCAGCCTTACGTGGTCATACATTTTTTATGTACACCGCAGTTGTGGCAGTTCTGTCAGCATCTAGTCCTGTTATATATTTCTTTCTTTCACAATCTTATCACTCACATCTTCTCGTTTTCCTGGTTAAGACGGGTACATTTGCAGGTCCAAGATTGACAACGTATTGTAAAATTAATCCCTTCCATGGAGAGGGCAAACCAAGTAGTGAACGTCGAAGGAACCTCCAAATTCTAATTTGCTTTCAGTGAATTTGATATTATTAAAAGTGGAAAAAGTGAAGAGATTTGAGAGGGCTCTTTGTTTTGTAACAGAGCTATAAATGTTGCCTGTTTGACCATGATGCAAAACTCTCCCACTTTCTTCGAGATTGAGTGCACATATGGTTCCACCCATTGTTCCCAAACACTGAACTGAAAAATTTAACAAAACTTTCCATACCATAGTGAATGTAAAATTTTCAAATGCATTAGAACCGTCACTCACTGAGCATATACGGATAAGTGGAACTTTATGGATCATTCCTGTAACAAATTCATTTTTTAGAACTAATATGAAAACACTATTAGGGTTGTGTGGATAAATCACTGGCTTAAATTGCATGTGGGAAGTGACAACAAGACCATGTTTCTTGCAAGAGGGGCACAAAATTATAGTTACTCCACTCATAATAGAATACGGAACATAGTTTGAATCAGGAACGGGCTGGTAAACAAAGGACTCCGCCCGGGAAACGAAAGGGCTGTAGTGCTAGTGGGTGTTGTGGAACGTGTGTTCCAAACACAACTTTCAAGGGCCTGCAAAACCGTCCATGGTAGTGTGCATTCAAAATTTTGCAATGATCTTTAGGATACTGATCAGCTCTCAAAATACAAAAGTCTTAAGTACATAAATATTGCACTTTAAAGAGCATGAAAGTATTAAAGCGTTGTGCATGTACCATTAAAACTTACAAATCTTTTCTAGCAATTTGTAAGCGCCCAACAATAGGCCTGCTGAATTTATAAAGTCAACACTACCGTCATCTAAAAAGCTTGTGTGTGAAAATTGATAATTTTAGAATCCCGATAAGACCTTAACGCCACCTTAAATAGCAAGATGGATTAAGTGGTCTTCATTATTAGATAGCATTATTCTTCCAAGGCAAAAGGGCTGGCGCGGGAGGCACATGGAATTTTCCGCGTTTCCGGCCGCGCCAGTCCGCCCCTGGTTTCAAATTGCCTGGAGCCTTCAAAAGTAACTTCCGAGCTCTACAACTGTTCTATGGAGAAGTTTCTCTGAAATATAGAAAATAAGGGCAAACACAAAACTAACGCACATGACAATGCTTTTGAGAATTTTTGCCCCTACCAGGGACTAGCCAATGTGTTAGTAACTTACTTTAACATTCAGTTAATAGAGTATTTACATTTTAGTTCGACCAATTCTGTATTATTTTTATCCACCGAATAAAAATTGAAGTATAACATACTACAGCGGGATTTAGCCTGGCCTAGCCAGCCCTCTGAAAAGGCCCGAAATTCACATTTGACTAAAATAAATTTGAAATAGTTATATCTCCTGAAACCTTACTAAATAAATAGTAATCGTTATCAGTTTCCTATTAATACAACATCCTTTGATTTTGACAGGAATGAAATTAATAAATCCTTGCAATACGAACATAGTTTAAGGAGATTTATTAAAAACGAATAGCACACTTCTGGATTCGAACTCGCGTCGCTAGCTTTATGGACGAAAAAGGGGGAAGTAACGTGACGCAGTATGCACAGCCACGAGAAACATGAAGTAGACAGACTTCAAACTCTTATTAAAGTAAAAGCAAAGTAAAAGTTATATAAAACTATTTTTTATTTCAGTTACAGTGTTTTCGTGCATCTATGAGCTAACCTTCTTTCACTACTATTTTGTTAGATTCTATACATATGAAAATCATGTTGGATAATTTGTTAAAAGTTTGAGAAATAGTATGTAGCGTTTCAAATTATTAAGGACGTAGCAACATTGCTGCATTATAATTTATGGTCAATAACAAAAAATAGTTATTACTTTTATTAGCATATTTTTCACTACATCACGACTTGTTATTTATATACTAAACAATGTTTTCTTCACAAAGATTAATACTCTAAAGCTGCACTAATAAGCTCATCGTATTAAAACCTGCACAGTGGTCCCTCATGATGTTACGAGACTGCCACATAGCTGAATTTGTGGTCTTATACTCTCTAAGAGCTGCTAAAGAGTGCGATTAGATTATGATTGACTGAATGCACAAACGAACACGAATTACAGAATTTTGAGTAACTTTGTACTCGAGAAGATCCTCAAATAACGCTGTATGAATCCAAAGTTGTAACATGTTAAATTTATTTTCTGGTGTATATGCTCATTTAGTTTAAGCTCAGAGTCATACGTTACTCCAAGGTCTGTAAATGAATGAACTTTATTCAAATGCTCTGCATTTAACTTGCATTCAGGAATAACATGATTTGTTAATCTGGTGATAGATGTTACATGGCATTTATTTATAATGAGAACAAGAAAGTTGTTTCTACTCCATTGAGTTATCCTGTTAAGATCCTCCTGTAACTTTAAGGAGTCATCAAAGATTTTACTGTTCTAAAAGGTTTGAAGTCAAGCAAACCTCGAGTGTTTGATGTTTGTTGGACAGTTCTTGATCAACAAAAGGGCTAGGTTTGAACCTTGGGGAACACCACTGTGTATACCATACTCGTAGGAGAGCTGATTAGCATCTTGCATATTGCTTGCGATTTTTAGATAAGTTTAAAAACATTTACGGAGATATTAAATGTACATAACTCAGTGAGAAATTTTTCATCATTAACTAAATTAAATGCCTTTTTAGATTGGTATATATGCCATAAATTTGTACATTTCGGTCAAAATTACTAGCTGCAAAGTGAGTAAATCCAGACTAATTGGTAATTACAGATTTTCGAGGCATAAAGCCGTGTTGGATATTCGATATAGCTGCTTGAACGCAATTCATGGTTTTACAATAGACTGTTTTCGAAAATTGTAGGTAAATCAGTAGTTAGCGGTATGCACTTCAAATGTTAAATACTCGAAAAATTGGTTTCTTTTGTGATAGTTGTAACTTTAAAACTTTCCACATGCTAGGAACTGACTTCGCTTTTGAATTAAGCAAGGGCGCTTTTTGTGCTTCGTAGCAATTTGAACTTACTATTCCGGGATGAGTATCGGTGCATACATTATTTTTTACATACAATTAACCTTATATTTAAGGAATTATGAAGTTGTTGAAAATATATTTGCCTTGATTTGGTTTGAGTAATTTTTTAAAGTAATTGCGCGAAAAAAATATAAAGGTTATTTCTAGTAGGCGTCACTTAGATGTGTAAAACTACCTCATGCATTTAGCTCTTATTGATTTTCACTACAAGACCAAAGATATTACGCAACCACATATTTTTAAAGCATCAGCACTTGTATCATGATCCTCTATGGCACTGGTATCACTTACTAAGCGTATCAGTCTGCACATCGAAGGAGAATCCTGGAAACTAGATTTGATGCACAATTACAACTGTAATTCCTCACTTTCTGAAAATTTTATTGTCTTTTGTTTTAAATATACATAATTTTCACATACACAATAATTTTAACCGAAGCTAAACTGCTTTGAAGCATGATCGTTATACGTCATTTCGAATTGCTGAAATGTATGACATTTATCATTAAAACATCTTTACACACCCGAAGGAAAAAACAACAATCCCATCCCCAAAATACGCAATCAGGGTTAGCTTTAATAGCCCTAAATGAGAAATAGAGAGTACATAAACGTATACGTATTATGAAAGTAAAAGAGTGAATACGTTTAAGCGATAAATAGAGTAAATATTAATTACTATGGTAAATGTGCATACTGTTACTAACAAAAACATATATGCATCTTTAGCAACGTTACGTGACATAAAACTTGATAGCTTCTAACGGAGGGGATTGAGACTTAAAGTGTGATAAACTAAATCCTTTCAGAAGAAAGCTGGCATGACAACGAGTTTTTTTAGTTACGATAGAATTGCTCAGGATGGAATAGTGAGGCCACGATGGCTCGGTGCTGATCTCTGGTGTGGACAAAGCTTTCCTGGGTTTTATCGTTTTCCCTACTTCATTTATTCCACTCATTTTGAGATGATCCGCATTGAGTAAAAGTTGCCTAATAATATAAATTAAAAGATGAAGTGCTCATTTCTCGGGTCAATACACATAGTTGAAAATATTTAGATTTCGATTCAATCTTGGCAGTGATAGATTATATTGAAATTTATACCAATCACTGTCGCTTTTTTGGTCCAACTCATGGGTTAGTAGTAGTCCGGATTGAGCCACAGTTGCCTAAGCTTTAAAAGTTAATAAAAATCCTGGTGTTGGGAAAGAAACAAATAGCGTATCTAGTGCACTTCTCACATGTATCTATGTTAATTATAGGCTGAAACTAAGAAAACAAACACAATTTTAGTAGTCCATAATACACTTAAATGCATAAACTCCAGTGTGTGTTAGTGTCTTTATACCCGTAGTTTGAGCCTAAAATTCCGCCGGGGTAAATTGCACAAAGATTTTACTAAAATCAGTAGATCCCGTTCTTAGAAGTTCACAGCTATGTCTAGAATGTTAACATGAATAAAAAAAAACACTCATTTTTACACCAGCGTCAATTCCCATGCAAGCGTTTAATGAAATAACTGGAGGAAAAATTTGCGTATATTTTTCACTGATTATATACCAAATTAATTCTCATGTCTTTTCGAGTTACTACCATGAGAACATTTATATGAACATATGTTACATTTAAATTTCTTATCCCCGAATGAGCTCTTATGAACACCCTCAGGTTACAACATTTATACGCAAAGATCAAATTTAGAGATCTGTCCTCTCCTCTGTAAGACCTTTCATGTGTAGTCTCAGATTACCGCTTTGTGTGCATTTATATACGGAGTTACATTTCAACGGTTGTCCTTTGCATGAGTTGTCATGTGGTTTTACGGGCTACCGCTTTGAGTGCACTTATATCCACAAACTTCATATTTAAAAAGGCTTGTCCCCTGTATGAGTTTTCATGTGTCTTCTCAGTCTACTGATCCGCGTGCATTTATATGTACAAAGTTCACATTCCAAAGGTTTCTCCCCTGTATGAGTTCTCATGTGCGGTATCAGGTTACCACGTAGAGTACATTTATATCCACAAAGTTCACATTGGAAAGGTTTGTCCCCTGTATGAGTTTTCATGTGACTTTTCAGGTGTCCGCTTTCAGTGCATTTATAAGCACAGAATTCACATTGAAAAGGCTTCTCTCCTGTATGAGTTCGCATGTGGCTTTTCAGACTACTGCGCACAGTGCATTTATAAGCACAGAGTTCACATTGAAAAGCCTTATCCCCTGTATGAGTTATCATGTGGTGTTTCAGGCTCCCCATATGAGTGCATTTATATGTACATAATTCACATTGAAAAGGTTTCTCCCCAGTATGAGTTCTCATGTGCACTCTCAGGTTACCACGTAGACTACATTTAAATTCACAGAGTTCACATTGAAAAGGCTTGTCCCCTGTATGAGTTCTTATGTGTATTTTCAGGCGTCCGCTAGAAGTACATTTATATCCACAGAGTTCACATTGAAAAGGCTTGTCCCCTGTATGAGTTCTCATGTGTCTTTTCAGGTTTCCGTTATCGGTGCATTTGTAAGCACAGAGTACACATTGAAAAGGCTTGTCCCCTGTATGAGTTCTCATGTGCCTTGACAGGTGTCCGCTTTGAGTGCATTTATAAGCACAGTGTTGACATTGAAAAGGCTTGTCCCCTGTATGAGTTCTCATGTGTTTTTTCAAGCTACTGCTATGAGAGCATTTATATGTACATGATTCACATTCCAAAGGTTTCTCCCCTAAATGAGTTCTTATGTGCAGTATTAGGTTACCACGTAGAGTACATTTATACCTACAGAGTTCACATTGAAAAGGCTTGTCTCCTGTATGAGTTCTCATGTGTTTTTTCAGGCTATCGCTCAGAGTGCATTTATATCCACATAGTTGACATTGAAAAGGTTTGTCCCCTGTATGAGTTCTCATGTGCCTTTTCAGGCTACTGCTTTGAGTGCATTTATAAGCACAGAGTTCACATTGAAAATACTTGTCATTTGTATGAGTCTTAATATGCATTTTGAAGGAACTTTTTTGAGTGCATTTATATGCGCGTATTTTATATTTAAAGAGCTTCTCTCCGTTATGAGTTTTCTCATGCAGAATCAACTCATTACGAGAAGAATATTGTTTTTCGCATAACTGGCAGTATAAAACCTGTAAATCACAATGAGATTTGGTTAAGTCCCGAAAATCAGAGAATGAATCTGTTTTGTGTTTGGCCTTTGATTTAGTCTTAACTCGCTGCTTCTCTTGCAAAGATTTCTCTTCATACGATTTACTATGTAAATTATATTCCCACTTCGATCCACTCAATTCTGCTTCCACTGCGCTGACTATTAACGGCCTTCGACTATTTGTTTGCACTTCGGTAGAAAATCGACCACTACTTTCCACTTCATTACATACTCCTTTAATAATGTTATCATCGCTTTTAGAATGTGATTCTGTTGCCAGCGAACTGTTTGTTTTATCATTAATATTTGTATTGTTATAGATAGTTGCCTTAGAAGGTGAGAATCTGACCTCTTCAAATTCTTGATTGTCATTAGTACATACCTCAAAAGGAACAGTATATCTCTTACGGTCCAAGTAGTCTTGCGTTAAAAGTTTTGTACTATTAACCATCTTGTAGTTAAACGATGAAATATGTGTTGAACTTTCTGTGTTCGACTGAAGTGACCCCAAAATATCCGTGCCTGTACTCAACACCAGGTTCTTACATGGTTGAACTGAATTTTCGCAATGTCTGTCTTCGAGTTCTATTTTATTTTCAGACTTAAAAGATCCGCCAATGTCCTAACAAACAAGAAAGTAGAATTATGTACTTAAGAACTGCAAAGTTAGTTAAGAACAAAAAATTCATTATTTACATATATTTTTAAATAGTAATATGAAATTGATTACGTATATGGAGACTATATCATTATCTCCCGGGTTAGTGTGGGAAGAAAAAACAGTTGTGAGCTTGAAACCCCATCTACGAACTCAAAATTGGCGTTTCTAAAACTGTAAATATAATAAATTTCCCGATAAATAATGAAAAATTAATGAAACTAATATTATTTTCTAGAAAGTGTATTTCTTCCACCGGATATCAAAAGTTAAAATGTTATGTGATAGCTAACGGCCTTATGAATATAAAATGTTAGATGCGCTACATTAAAATCTGTATAACAAAATAACAACCGCTTCAGCACAGATATCCGCAAATTCCATTTGCAAATATATGTTGCGATACGTCGCTCTGCGCAAATCAGCTATAAGTTTTCGCAGCATAGTTTCAGAAACACCTTATATGAACTGATCCACAATTTTAAATCTAATTGTACCATCTTTCAAACGTTTTTAAAGTAAAGTGTGTCAAAAATGTAGAAATATTGCAAGTTATCTAAAATGCATAGCCTAAAATGTATGACATGACATCTTCTCCTCAACTAAGTTTAAAAATGTTTTATTAAATTGTCAAAATAATACAGTTTAAAAATATTAACCTGTAAACAAAATACCTGTTTCTTCAGACATTCCTCAGGATGATTATCCGAGACACTCTTTGATTCTTTCTCTTGTTTTATATCCGTATGGTTTCCTGCACATTGTTCTACAATTTCATTTTTATCTGTGTCAATTAAAGCCTGTTGCAGTTGTTTAACAATTTCTATCGATGAAACAATTTCGTCGTAACTTAAGGTCTTTATAAACTCATCTAAATCATTGGTATTAGTTCCAGCTGAACTGCATGCCTGTCATAGAGAAACCACTTTTTAAAATATGATCGAAGGAATATAAACCAGGTAAATTATGAATATGCATTGCTTTGATTTACGTTAAAAATCGCTAATCATAAAATCCAATGCGATTAAAACTTTCAAATTAAAATCTATTTCCTGCATTTCAAAGTATTAATATGATAAACTGTATGTGAAGTTAATATTCAATTCAAAGTTATGGCAGTCGATAAATAATAAGAAAACCAACACATATTCGGTGAAAATGGGATCCGAAGTAAAGAGACTATAGAATAGAGGAAGACATTAAATGACCTAATTTCGTTAACATGTTGTAAAATTCATCAGAGTTCAACGTTTATAGCTGCTAGTAATAATGGAAATTTTTTTAAGAATAATCAAGATAACTACGCAACGGTGGATGTACAATATGTGACTTTTAGTACAACTGAATTCAAATTCGTGCTGTAAGAACATCATAAAGGTTTGTTTATGAGAAAAGAAAACCTTACACCTTAAAACTTCAATTTTTAGGTTTTCACGTTGAAATTATACTCTTAATAAAGCGTGAAGTACTATTATTGATGATCAGTTCGATACCTTCCAAAATGTACAGCACCATGACACCGGCCAATTAAAAATGTAATGCTATAATAACATTTTAAATTGTACAATTATCTGATAACTGAAAACTAACTGATGCAACTTCGTAATTGATTGCTATTCATAATAAAAGTATCTATCAGCATGCCAGTAGGTTATTCATTGATATTTCAAGTAAATTTTAGCTTCACGCGTAATTGGATTTAATAGCAATATTGAACAAGAAATACATCTGCAACAAAGAAAGAAGAAGGGAAGTTAAAGCAATATAGAAAATATCGTATAAGTGAAGCAACACAATTAACTAAACCTACTTAAGGAGAGAGGGGAATTGAGAACAATATTGATGAGGGGACACAAATTTCAACATAGTAAGCGGAAAAGGAGAGGGATATAGATAAGGGGAGAAGTAACCACATTACATATAAAATTAAACGCAAAGTGGATGTTGATATGGTGTATAAGAAAAGTACTAAAGAAAAACTGAAACATACTAAAACAAAGGTGGCGCGATACATAAAGTGAATTACTTAAAAAAACATTGGCAAAGCAGGCAGCATTAAATTGCACAAGAACAATCAAACCTTGAGGAAGAAGGCGAGACATTGATAAGGGAGAAACAGGCAAGAGAGGGAAAGGAAATGAAAATCAAAGTTATAATATACTGTAACAAAGAACGGAAAGTAAGGGACTGATGAGGTTAACAGTAATAGGACTACTGAAGTATATACGAAAGAGAAAGGAATAAGTCCAATCAAGACTCATAAGGGCAGAACCAATACCAAATGGAAATGGAACGAGACAGAAGAAACAATATGAACTAAAATGCAAGGAGTGAGAGACGCGGGCAAGAGCAATCCTGAAGCAATCTAGAAGATACAGAACAACCATTACCGATTCAAACAGATATCAGGAATCTGTAGAATTTAATGATACAATATAAAAGTATAAAGACTAGTATGCGATCTTCTAGAGCGTGTTTTACATTCGACTCGGTTAGAATTCATAATCAGGATCATCGTCAGAGCAGAAGTAATGATA
>JAGDQP010054496.1:0-13335 GCA_022664845.1 Lepisma saccharinum
CGTAACTGTCAAACCGTATGAAATATAAAGAAAATATTTCCTCGAAAGGTTATTTCGTATTCAGTGATAGTTCGAAAGAAATTAAAAGTTACGCCATTTTCTATTTTAAAAATTCAAGTTGATTCCCCGTGGAGGTATTTTGTGAATGTCACTGGAAATTCTGGATACATGTAATACAGAGTATCTGGATATCTACCAGTCATGGAAAGGTCATGAAATTTTGCTTTACGTCAGGAATTTTCCTAACAGCATATTATGAAGTTGAAGATTTCCAGCATCCTGCCTTCTTCTCACCTCTTTACTTATCCATGAAAGCGTTAATTGCCTAAATATTACAAATTTCTGTTGTTACTGTCCTAAATATATGAATCATATCAATCTGTTAGTCATGAATTTCATTGAGGCCATGGAAAAGTTATGAATTCTCCTTCGTTCTGTTCGGTAGACACCTTGATTTTTTTTCTTCTGTTTTATGATAAATATTTGGAATAGACGTAGTACTGAAACACCCGAAAAAATAGAAAGAAAGAAAGAGAGAGAGAGAGAGACAGACAGACAGACATACTTAAATAGAATAAAAGAGTGAAACTTTAAGTTAAGCATGGTACCGAGACACTATGCATCGAGCGAAACAAGACCAACACAGAGACTTATTCCTCGAGACGAGGCCGAGACTTACCTCTCGAGACTAAAAGCTTTATTTGCATAATGTCGATAGTATTAATTTAATGCTTTTGTTTATGATATTCTATAATGGAAGGAGTCTTATGAGAATTAGTTTCCTTGTGATAAATTTATTTGTTACATTGTAGTTGAAAAATATGACCGTAAGTCATACAAGTAGTCAAGTTATCAATGGCAAACTATTTCCTGTTATCTTTCAACAATAATATAAATGTGTTGGAGATTGATTCGAGGATGGATAAATACAGATATTTATTTTCTTCTGCGAATTTTCATGCTCATGTTTTCTTCCTGCTGACTCTTTTACTTAAAGAAAATCACAGCTTTCTAACAAGGCTGATTATACTTTAATAACAAAAAGAAACTAAACTCTTTTAACAGTTTCGGAAATATACCACTTCCTTCTTCAGACTGCACTCTACGGTCATGACAATCGTGAACTTTTTCATGATAAGACGGGTTTGAACTCGTTTCGACGATATCTTACCAACGACACATCAACTATCTTCGTAGTCCTTGTAGTTCCTGATTTAAAAGTTGTCAACAGAAGGACAGAGGGGATATAAGAGTGTACTTAGTATGCTTTAGATGCAGTAAAGTTAATTTTTTATCTGTTAAGTTACGCTTTGTTAGGATTGTTGGAATAACATTTTAATCTGATAAGACGGCTTATGTGAAATATCAATGTGCTTATTCCAGTTTATTAGATTCGCAATACGCTGTTATTTGAAAGTAGCGCCTACCTGGCAAAAAATTCGCATTTGTGGTATAACATCGATCCGTTTCCATAATAGAAATATTTTCATCTATCTTATTTATTGATATTCTGTATTTGCTAACTAAAGCTTCTTTATTACTTTAAAATCGTATGTTTTTTTTTCTCTATTTCACAATATTATTTCTAATCTAAACCCCAAGCTAACAATGTAACAGACTATTTTAATATCACATTAATATTCTTGTTCTTGTACTGAAATCGGAAAACCTGCGTACCCATATTCAAATGAGTCAAAAGACGGCAACTTTTTAAAGTCTATCGTCTTTCGAGACTCTCGAAACGAGAGCGAGACAAGACCGAGACTAACATGTCGAGACCGAGACAAAGACCAAGACCGGAATTTTCAGGTCGAGGCGAGGCCAAGGCCAAAACCGTCTTCAAAAATTCGAGACGGGAACGAGACTGATGTCAGTCTCCTCTCTATACCATCCCTGCATTATATAAGAGATTGTAGAGATGCCTCAGTAATGTTGATTGGGGACTTGAAGAATCAAGTGCATAAGATTTGCGGTTTGAAGGCTGATGAAATGTCGATGAATAAGGTAAAAGAGAACTTTGCTAAACTTTGTAGTTTTAGCCAGTTTAGAAACTAATGACTTCGACCCGTCTCAATTAATTAAACTCCACAAATATTTAGCCCAGCCGGATTTCGCACCCGGGAGAGCCAAGTGCCTCAGGCAACTCAAAAGCTAGCAGCTAACAAGATATTGAAAGATCTAAGGAATTACAAACAGTATATAATGAAAATCACACACACATACAGTAAAAGAGGAAAGTTGTGATTGGAACTTTCAGAACTAAAATAAACTTAAAAATTTGAAGTTCAAGTAAAGTTTAAAATGATACCGAGCTTGAGGGTATGAAATATGGAAAAGACATAAAGAACAATAATTCTGAAAAGTCAAAGAAAAGAATGTTTTAGGCGAAGAATGAGTTGAAGTAAAGATTGATTAAATGTTATGTATCAGGGTGACTGTCGATTATGAAAGTCCTGAAGAGTTAGTTATAAACATGCGTCAAAACTTTTGTTCATAGTTGTACCCTTTAAATGAACTGGAAACCTGTCGCTTACTCGGAATCGTAGAAAAAAATCCATTTTCCTAACCTGGAGTAGAATAATTTTGATTTAGGTTTTCACGTGGTTTAGCAGGTGTTCGATAGTTTCCAGTGTAGTTACAAATTTTGAAGCGTTCTTAAGTGTTGTTGAAAAGTCCTCTATCTATGTACGTTACGTAAGTTGTGTCTTGACTGTTGTATTGCTGGTTACTATGGCCATGTGATCTAAAGTAATAGTTTTTAGTTCAGAGAACAGGTCTGGGTTCGAATTCGGTTGGACCTTTAATATTTTTGTTCATACTATAATGTAAGAGTTGATTGACTGGGAAGTGCTGATGTGTGTTGAAATATGTTGATGAACTATGCCGAGTATGGACGTTTCGGAATATTAATCTTATTCCGTCTTCAGGGAATAGAGTGATTAAAATACGAAGGTTTTATGCGGCACTGCTAAATTATCACTGTTAATTTTTTATACGCAGAATTTAACACGAATCACCCTTCCCAGAATTTATTTGATTGTTTTACATCTCCACATTTTTCTTACAATGTAAAATTGCATCCTGGGTGGGTCAGTTTTTTGTAAAGCGTAAGAATCAGTAATAGAAACTACCGTAGGATAAATATTTTTATTGTTAACGAAATTTTGAAAACTGTATTATAAAAGATAGTACCTTGCGTGCTTTAGCAGAAAGTAAAATCTAAGTGTGATGCATCCACACCCGTTATCCGTTACCGTTAACTGTAAGCTTCAAGTGGCGTAATGGTTATCCATCCAGCGACAGAATCCATGTTGCCGATTGTTATGTATTCCATAGCAACAGAAATTCGACTCATTACAACTTGACAAGAAAACTTCCAGCCTACAGTACAAATAAGAGTACTCCATTCGCTAATTTTTTTAGTGTGATATTTGTAACTTCATATCATCATTCGTGTTTTTCTTTTTTCGGTGTAAGCTGCTGTCCAAAGAACCCTGACTGGTAGGTTACCCAAATATCCGCAGGCTGTTGAGGGTTGCATATATGGTAGGGGCCGAACTAGGGGGTTAATTTGGTGACAATGGTTCTGATTTTTGAGAAGATTCTTTACAATGATCTCAATGAAGTGGGGTGGTTGCATTCGATGTTTCAGTAGCTACATCATACGTTTTTGCTTCATTGGATGGCCACATACATTGATAAGATTTGAAGCAAAATATTGTGTCAACAATAAAAGCCCGAAAGTGTAAAGTAGTATTTTAAGACTTGTGAAGGAGCTTATATTAATTAAATATTTTATACGAGGTTGAAGTATTCTTAATGTAATTTGTCCAAAGTTATAAATTGTTGGTTAATTCTAGAACTATCATTACTTTAAATCCTTTTAATAAAATTCAAAAGAAAATTAATTTAAAATATCAATCTAGAGGGTGGAATGAGAAATCAAATAATCTCTCTTTAGTTTTATATTTTCTACATATAAAGTATTGCTTACGCAAAACTTTACCGTGGGTAGAGAATTGAAATTATTCATGGCCTTTAGGCATCTGTGGTTCATACGGGGATAGGGTAGGGAAAAGGATGTTGGGAGGAGTCGGTCAGAGCCTAAGTTGAAGGTATCATGAGATGAGAAACCTTAGTCAGGATGGTCGGCCGTTGGTATCTTACCCAGGACCTCCCGAATGCGAAACCAACTCTCTACCAGCTGAGCTACGACAACTTGTTTACTCCAGGGTATGCAGAAGAATGGAATCTTAACGCTTTTTCAAGAACAGACAGAAGTTAGAAAGAAAGCAGAAGGAAATGGTAATACGAAAATTGTGGAATGGGCAATTGTGGGAATGAAAGGAAAATATTGATACATAGTTGGTGGTACGAAAGGCAATTCCATCAACGTAACAATGTTTGAGCAACGGATGCTGTTGTATTCCCTCCGATGTGACACAGTGATGGTTGTGGTTGAAAGATGGGAGTTGGGGAAGCTGAAATAGAGGTTAGGGCTGAGAAAATCTTGTCAGCAGGAGTATCTCTTCTTGTGTTATTGGAATGTCTGTCTATCTGCGGAAGTGGAGGGAAAGGGAACTAGGAGTGGTTAACTGCTCGATGGATGTGCTCTAGATAAAAGATTCAATAGGAAGATAGAGGAAAGGATAGTCTCTCTTTTCTTCTTCCTCCACCCTCTGTTTTGGCGTTCTGACGTCGCGAGAACGTTGATGTTCTTACTCCTTGTGACTCAGCAGTAGTGTCCCATGGGACAACTTAACTGGGAAACGAGAGTCACTTTCGAACAAATAGTTGCGATAGGAAACTTAGCTGCAGTATTACAGCTTAAAGAGCATGATAGTCTCGGGCTTTATTATTATTATTATTAATCATCATCATAATTAGTTTCTTTGTTTCATGTCAAGATATCCATATTTTGGTTTATTAATTATTGGTCATTAATGTTTGTAAAATATATGTTACTTCTTTTTAGATATTCTATAATATTAGACATGGCTAAGCGTGCTATTTTTATTGAATGATATTGTTAATTGTTCTCGATTTGGGTGATTTTCTGGTCTTTAGGAGCTTTATTGTCGCGAACCTTTCATAGTAATAATAATAATAATTATTATTATTATTGATTTTTTAATTTAAATCATTTTTTTAAATTTAAATAATGTGCAGCTACTAAGTTAGTTTTCCTTTTCAAAAACCTTAGCCAGTAACAACTAAAGTAAAATTCACAAATATGTGGTGTTCGCTATAGAAGATAGCTATGTAAAATAGCCAATTTCAACAACTTGTAATAATAATCCAGTCAAATTAGTTTTTTTACATGAACTAATTCCCATAAAGCTAGTGAAAATACTAAAAGTCCAAGCTGATGCAAGTTGTGTTAACATCTCCATATGGTGGCCATTTTTCACTTGTTAGATTATAACTCTGTAACCGTGCGAGTTAGAGAAAAACTTACCAAATAAAATTGTGTAAGTGATAATACAACAAACATAAAAGGGTATGTACATGATTTTTGTGTGAAATATTAATACTTTTCGAGTTATACATTAAAATTTTACGCATTCAAATAATATTAAAAAATTACAGATGCTTTTCACTTTTTTAGATTGTAACTTTTTAACCATGTGAGTTAGAGCAAAATGTTTGAAATAATAATTTTAGCTTATAGTGTAAGCAACATAAAAGGTTATGTACGAATTTTGTGAAAAATTGATACCTATCGAATTACAGCCAATATTAAGATTATCTAGTAGTCATATTGGAAAATAGCGACTATTTTCTATTTAGATTACAACACTTTCAATGTGCGAGTTAGAGAAAAATGTTTCAAATAAAATTTGTAGCTGATAATATAAGCAACATAAAGGGTATTGTACACATTTTGCGAAAAATTGTTACTTTTCGAGTTTGAGCCCATTGAAATTATAGAAGCGCCATATTGTAAGTAAAATCTTAGCGGCGTCCGGGGCGGCAAGTACATTTTTCAATGTTCTACACTTTTCTTCAAAATTGTAGGAGATGGATCAGAACAAGAGGGCAGCGTTTATTGAGCATGAAATCACGCGTCGAATGAGACCTAAAACGTTAAGATCCGATAAATACAAGACTTACTACTAAATTTTTAAAATTGAGAATAGTGAAAAATGGAAGCAATTAGTCATTATATATGATGATATCTATACACATATTTTGTTGATGCTGTATATATTTAATACTTTTTATTCCTGCACTAGTTTTCACACCGCCCAGGAGATATAGTCCGTAGCACTTTTTTTATTGTAGTTTTCCCGGTAGGCCTAATCCACAGTGAAATTTAGATCGAGTGTCAAAATCAGGAAAAAGTTTGTTCAGGTCAAGATAATCATTTTAAATCATTCACGCATGGAGTTCATTCAAATTTGAGCCTATTGGCAGATCGAACTGTAACAGGTTCCTCATCTGATACGCTCTCCTATGTGTCACGTGTTGGAGAAATGTTCGTGAAGTCTTGACATAATTTCGGATTCTAGACAGTCATATCATTATCAACAGGTTCATCATTATCATCATTGTCGTCGTCTTGATCCGAATAACAAAATGTTCCGTATTTTTTTTGAAAGGAGTTCTATAAATAACAAACTTATATTTCATGGACGATGTGAAAACTAGTACAGGAAAAAAAAAAAGAAAGAAATATCTACAGCATCAACAAAATATATGTATTCACATAATCATCTTCCATGATTAAGTGCTTCCATTTTTCACTATTTTCAATTTTAAAAATTTAGTGGTGAGTCTTGTATTTATCGGATCTTAACGTTTTAGGCCTCATTCGACACGTAATTTTACTCTCAATAAACTCTACCCTCTTGTTCTGACCCACCTCGAACAGTTTTGAAGAAAAGTGCAGAACATTGAAAAATTATCTTGCCGCCCCGGACGCCGGTAAGATTTTACTTACAATATGGCCCTATAATTTCAATGTGGCTCAACTCCAAAAGTATTATTTTGTCCTAAAACGTGTACATTACCTTTTATGTTGCTTACATTATAAGCTACAATTTTTATTTCAAATATTTTGCTCTAACACTTAAAAAGTTATAATCTAAAGAAAGTGAGAAACGGCTGTCATTTCTAACATTATTTTAATGTGTATAATTTTAATGCGGCTATAACTCGAAAAGTATTAATTTTTCGCACGCTGATTGTATATTTGAGTTTTTCGCACGGTTAAAGAATTATAATGTAAAAAGTGAAACACCTCATTTTCCAACATGGCGGTGTTAGCACAACTCGGATCAGTTAGGACTTATATTATGTTTACTAGAATCACCAGTACTATAATTCTGCCAAAAATCAGCTTTAGGGGAACAAGTTCACGAAACACCTCCAAATGCTGCTAATTTGACTGGACTAATAATTTTGGATATGAAAGAAGACACGACGTTACTTAACTTATAGGAAAGTTAACATGTAGGAAACTTCTACGTAACTTTCGTCGATGCACGATGAATGAAGTGGTTTCAGAGGGGTGTACACCGTAATTAAGTTCGAAAAAGAAACAGTTTACAATTTTTCTACGTACCGGCTTTCCTTCTAAAATGACGTCTGAATCTTCCTTTCTTTCTAAGTAAATGCAAATTTTATAGTAGTAATTGCCTCTTTATCCACACATCTCCCACACAAAATATTCCACGATCTAAATTTTCTAAGATATATATTTTAGTTCACTTCAGTTACAGTTTTCAGCCTTAAAAATTGTACTGTCAATGGGGGAACACCCTATGACATTATTCCATAGTATGAGAGCTATTCTGGAGCCGCTATCGCTCAGTGGTAGAGAACCCCTGGTCCGTGGGGGTCCCCGAGTCGATTCCGACTCGTGCCATATGGGTTAGTATTCGCATTTTTCATTCACGACCTTGTGAACGTGGGATAATTTGTGGTACTCTCTCTACACCAGGTTTTAATGTTCTCCTTGTTAAATATCAGGCACGGACCCTTTCATCCTAAGGACCTGTTCGAAAGCATTTAAATCTGTTTTGAAGATGTATATTATAAAGGTTAGACACGCAGCTGCAGTACTTAGCAACCTGAATTTCTATTGATATGGTTTCTTTCCAGCTCTTTCGTTGTTTACTGTGGAAGTTTTTGCTTATATTATGTTCGAAACGCTTAATAAAAGAAATCGCACTTATTCCGATAGAAATGATTTGTCCATATCTAGATAGGAGTAGACAGGTCAAGAATAAGCGATTCCGAATAATTTGTATTCTGTATTTTACACCAAGTTGTTTAAAATGGAATACGGACATCAACATAAAATTGCTGATATGCTCATTAAAAAAAAGTAAAGGAAATGCATGCATCCAAATACCTATTTTTGAGATATCCCGTAGCTGTATGATAGAAAAAAAGTAATGGTTATCTTATGCTCTATCACGTGTGCGTGTGAATGGTCATTTTTCAGAAAATTGCCCCCGAGTTCCACAGAAAGTGGCATTTTAAAAACATTGTTTATTCTTACACCTCGCCACACAAGTAACACAGAAAAATGAAATAAATAATTCACAGCCATATTCAATCCACTACTGGATGAGGCATCTCCTGGAGAGAGGAGTTGGTCTACTGCTTCCTCGCTGACCAGATGTGTTGGGAGAGGAGAGCCGAAGCTCTCAACTGTGATCGCCACTGTCTTTTATTCACAGCAACTCCCCAATTGTCCTCACGATGCTGAGTCAATACCGAAATTTTGAGCCACCACCGGGTATCGAACCCGGGACCGCTCGCACTGAAGTCGAGCGCGCTACCGACTAGGTTACACAGGAGGCTCAGAAAAATGAAATAAATATCGTTAATTTCACCGGTTGGAGGGAGTACTGTACATTATACTTAATCAAGACTTTCACACATTGGCCAAAAATCTACATTTCTTCCTATTTTGCGTGCCGATCTCAAGGCTTTCTGATGACAAGACTTCATGTAAATAGAGCAGAGCTCAGCTTTTTCTATGTCCTTGAAAACAAAACAAGTTTCATATTTTTATCTGTTACAGTTTCCAAGATATGACACTTTGAACATCAGAGGATTTTCACTTTTCACGAAAAATTTTCCGACAATTATGATTTTTTTTCCCCCCTTGAAGAGTCCTTTCACTTTGTCTCATAAGTATGTGGTGCTAGTACATAAGTAATGTATTTTCTTCACTAAATTTTAAGCTGTCACCTGATACACTTTGACGTTACCTGTTTGAGTTGAAATGGAATGGGTCTGTTTACACTGAGGTGAAAAAGATGATGCACTTCTGATGATCTACGCAACAAGATGACGTGGCAACAATATTTTGTAAAATTGTAAGATAAGAGAATTCGTAGCAAAATCGAAATGTTAATTATAGTATAATTTGTAACATACAATTGGGAGAGTACAAAACGTCCTCATATAATCAGGGCCTGCTTGTGCAATAAATAATATGAGAAGGAAGGTAGTTCTGCATACATATTTATCTTCCGAAATAAATAATATTTAGATTTTTAGAAAGTGATGAAAATTCAAAATATATATAGCAGTAAACTTCTTTTAGTAACAATAAACATTGCTAGTTACATAATATAAACAGTTGAACACCATAGTATCAATGATAAATTATGTTTGATTGTTATTGTGCGCATAAGGAATTTCAAATTATAATATAATAGTCTTCAATTGAGGCTATGTGCGCTAAAACGGGCCAGTCCTCATGAAGGCACAACGGAGTAAACATGCATTTTGTGTGGGGTCAACCCTTGAATTTCTCGAAGTATGGTTCCTACATGTGCCATACGGACAAGGAAGGAAGCATCCCAGGTGTATGCATGTAGTGCAAAACGCCAAAACCCATACAGCAACTGACTGCAGTGAGCAAATTTTTCACAGAAATGCAGGTTGGCCCGTTTTTGCGCACATAGCCTCAATTTAAGACCTAGGTGCAATAGATCCTTATTACATAAAACAAATATTATTTTATAGTTTTCAAGGTTTGCACTAGCAGACGTTTTAAATCGCATGTTTCTACAATCGTCCTACTTCATTTTATGGCCAAAAGATGACAGTGTTAAAGTGTGCACATGGCACACATCCTCAATTTTGCACTTACGCCGTTATTGCACTTAGATCTTCAATTATTTTATAGTAAACCAAATTTTAAAAATCGAAAAAAGAAAATAAGTCAGGCAAAAAATGTTTGTACTCCCGTACAGAATAAACATTATTTGAACGTTTGAAAGTAAATCTCACCGTAACTTCTACATATTTCAAATACAAAACATTGCTGTAGATCAGGGTGTCTTTAGTCTTAACCTGGGATTCAAGGACCCTTAAGTGATTCATGGATGGGTTCCAGGGGGTTCGGGAGGGTCAGATAGGAAATAACACTGCGTGTGTAAGTGTTATGATAAACCAATCTGTTTATTTGGAATTACTTTAAACTTGTGTCGGGCATGATTTTTCTAAGCCTCTCACAGGTTCACGAATCAGCTATTGAAATACTGTCATAGTGCCATATTTGCAATTGTGAATTCGTACTTATGTCTTTATAATAAATTTTACAAGATATATATTGTATACAAAGTTGTGTTTATGTTAATATTTCTGGCTAGGACTCCATATCTTTCATCAGGTTCTTCAAGAGGTGGATGGGTGGGGGGGTCTATGATTCAAAAAATTTAATCACTGTTTATAGATTTTTCTGTTAACAAACCGACGGTAAGCAACCATTTAATTGTTGAATCGCAAACACTGGAATTGAATTTTTTCTTTGATTTTTATCCTTAACTAACTTTTCTCAAAATACTAGGAAGCGAAGTAGTCTCCGTATTCTTTTATTGTCATACCCAGCCGTACGGGCTTGTACAAAATTGCCATAGCTCATAAGATCTTGTATAGCATGGATAAGGTTCCGTTCCTTAACAGCAGAATCTATATGTGACGTGTATTGCTTTTATGAAACGTTGTGTGTTTGGAGTAAAATGAAATGTAATTTAAAACTAGGGAAAGTGGTCTGATGTCGAGAGAGAGAGAAAAAAACGTTACAATATATTATGGAATATTGTTTGAGTTTTTTTTAACAGGGAAACTTTTTTCTTTTGTTCTTTTAAAAAGTGCCTACGATGTAAGATTCATATCAAAATGGTTTAGATAAGGCTGAAAACTACCGAATGTGGAAACACTGATTCGTACTTGCAAAGAAAACGACGACGACTTTGGCGCCGCACAGTCGGACAACGAATTGGCGTCGTGAATAGCGCCACTGTGTCGGCGCCGACGCGGGGCGTGGTGGTGGATGATTTTGATTGGTCATTGTATGGGGGCGCCGGAGTTCGACAGTAGGGGGTAAGACGCCCTCTTGTGTCCATTTCTCTCATCTTCTGACTCTCGAACTCCAGCATATCTGGACCAAGAACCAAGAGGCCATCGGAGAAGACCCTTCAAGCCATGGTCCCCGAGCTTACTTACCATCCAGCCAGTAAGTCCATACTTAAGTATCTTACATCTTTCACGATCCCAAAGTTATTCCCCCCACCCTCTGTTTATTTGTGTGGGTTGATTTTTTCTACTCCCTTTTCAGTTTTGTCCTGAAAGGACATTAGTTATCAACAGTCTTCTTCCCAATAAGAACACTTAAAATATCAATGTTTCATCATTTACTTTTTATCTATCAAAGGTGAGATTTGTTAAATGTCTATGAATGTTTTGGTTTTTCTTTTTGTTTTACGTATTCTCTTTGTTGTGATTGTTGTGTCTTTCTCATAATTATTTAGACTTCGGTTTTCGCATGTTGATGTCCTCAGAATGGCTGGAACGAGTAGTGAATTCATCATAGTTTGGTGTTATCATGATTGTGTTATAATAACACTTTGTACAATGTTTCAGCATAGACTTTACAGATGAAATGACATCGTTATAGAATTAAAAGTTGTGACTTTACACCTCAGTTTTCAACATTTAGTGTTCAGAAAAGTATCAAGTCGCGTATGCGTTTAAATTATTTAATAATGTATAGATGTGAGTTAGATTATGCCTTGCGTTATTCTAACAATAAAAGAATTCTCAAGTTTTTATTAATCGTGATCTGAGGTAACTATGGGTAGATATTTCAGAAATTTGCAGCACCATTTTTGAATTGACGTGTGTACTTCATGTTAGCAATACATAGAAACTCCTGTCATTTTGCTGCGTCCGTATTTTTCATTACATTACCGTAACTTGGGAACAGCTGAAAATAAGTAAGCTACTTTGTAAAACATTAAATCTGCATGGAAAGTAAAATTTCACACGAATATAAAGTTGCGTCTTGGAGAACCTGAATATATCTGCTAGTTGTAAAAAGGGTTGGTTACGTATTCCTCTGTTTCCTTGAATAGGCTATAAATTATACATCCAGTTTCATATTTTAAAATAGAGAAGTCACAATATACATTGAATCAAAATAAATTATGATGGCGTATATATATATATATATATAAAAACAAGATTTCACCTAACGTAAGTCGTACTGTTAATAATTTATTATATGTGGTCTTAAAAAAAGTACAATCGGTACCATATATATCCTACTTATAGAATAGAGCTGCTGTAAGAAACTTACGCCCATAAGGAGTCGAAGTAAAATGGAGTGTAAGATTTTGTGCAAATTTGAGTTTTGCCATTGCTTCCATTTCAATACGTTATCCGATATTAATTGATCGTTTGCAGATTTCTTGTTGAAGATTATATCTCAGATTGTATACTTCATTCATTCAGTGTTCGATGTTTGCTGTGTATATTTGTTTCTAATACGGGAAATCACTGCTGTTCATGGTGATAACTGAAACTACATTTTGCTTTTAAAAATCTGGTAGACGAAGAGGTACTTATGAATCCTGTCCGGTGTACTTCCTTTCCTCCTATTAGTATTAGTGGTAGTATGCGGGGGCTGATGGGATGAATGGTTCTGCAAAGCGCAGGTCTACCCCCATCGAACACACACATTCTACTAACACACATTCTTCTGTGGACCTACGTATTCCTTACTGTTACCGTCTTTACCTATAGTGAGACATGGCTGACAGGAGATCTCGCGGATGTTGTGGTCTTCTGTTTTCGTACTTCTATTCTGACTCGGTGGTGACTAAGAGATTGTCTTTGTGGCCAGCTTATTTGGTAAGCTGAGGATGAGCTCTCCACATTTTGAAGTAGTGTATATTGTGTAGTAATATACCATCCCAGATTATTATGTTTCTTGTTTGGCAGCATACCAAACCGAATATTCCTTTATGAAGTTGTATTGGTATTTGGCTTAGGAAGTGACTTGAAGGCTTGGGTAAGAGTGTAACA